>MU223672.1:807246-853659 GCA_018584345.1 Thuja plicata
TTCAAAAAGTTGTCAAACTTGACAAAAAGTTGTCAAGCAACTTTTAAAAGTTGTCAAGCAACTTTTGTCGATTAGACATTTTTGCTTTGAAACTACTTCAAACAACTCCTAATCCTATTTTGATCATTTATTGATCCATTTAAGGCTATAACCACCTATTCTAGAATCCTAAGTCTACTTGCCCCACAGGTCACATATACCCCTGGCTTATAGAGTACCAAATAGGGTAATGTGCCTTTACAAATGGGCATCTGATTATTCAATTCTTATTCTAAACACATCTAAACATCAAAACTCATCAAATACTCCTTGAAGAATACATCTCCATTATATTTCAAGTATGAATCACATTCTATGCCAACAATTTGAACCAAATCCAAATGAAAGCAATGTTAACACTTCTTAGGCACTTGACATCTGTGAAGAACTAGAAGAATGAAGATAAGATAAGGAGGTCTCCAAGGTTGTGCTCTACACCAATTTATGACATGTCTTGGAAAATTGAATAGCATCTTTTTCCATGGTAGGCCAGTAATAGACTACTCTAAGCAATTTATTTTCTAGTGAAAATTTGTTTGAATGTGATCTACATACACCTTCGTGGACTTCTTTTAACCCATGATTTGACTCTTCAAGTTCTAAACATCTAAGAAGTGTACCGTCGAGACCTCATCGATATAATTTATTAGTTATGAGGACATAATGTGATGTTGTCCTAATCAAGGCTCTTTTTAAATTTCTTGATAGATCATTGTGAATGGTTTGGTTAGATAGGTAAGCAATGATATTAGCATACCGAGATAGGTCTGGGGTGTTCAAAGCATAGATTACTTGGTATTCAGGGGTATCAAAGGAAGGATAGGATAATTCTTCCACCAAGAAGTCATAGTGGAATTGATGTTCCTCCAGTTGTAATATGGATGCTAAGGTAGCCATAGCATCTGTAGCTTTGTTCTTTATTTTGGGGACTTGCTGGAATGTGATGAAGACAAAGTAATTATTTAAGTCATCAACCAATTGTTTATAGGGCATCAAATTCTCATATTTCATCTGATAATCTCCATTAACTTGATTGATAATGAGTCAGGAGTCACCATACACATGTAACTCTACAATCTTCCACTCCATAGCAAGTTTAAGACTGCTTACCAATGCTTCATATTCAGAAATGTTATTTTTACATGGAAACATCAACTTGTAGGAGTTGGGTATCTTTTAGCCTTGAGGAGTTATGAAAAAATCTCCTACTACAGAGCCTTGTTGTGTGAAAGAACCATCAAAGTACATCTTCCACAGATACTCAGTTAGATGCATAATGGTCTCATCAGGGAATTCAATCTTTAAAGGTTCATCATCTTGGAGTGGTGAATCCACTAGTTGATCTACGAGGACTTGTCCTTTAATAGCCCTCTTGTCTACATACTTAATGTCAAATTCACTCAAAATGAGGACCCACTTTGTCAGACGTCCTATTAATGTTGTTTTTCTTAGGAGGTACTTCAAAGGATCAATCTTTGCAATGAGCCTCACTATATGTGACAACATGTAATGTCTCAACTTTTGTGATGCAAAGATAACTGCTAAGCATTCTTTCTCAATAATGATGTAATTGAGTTCATAGGAGACTAGTATTCTACTGATGTAGTAGATCTCTCTTTCTTTCTTAGTTTCATCCTCTTGTGTGAGCAATACTCCTAGTGATAAGGTTGTAGCTGAAATATATAGGAGTAATGGTTTTCCATGAATGGGTTCCATAAGAATAGGAGGAGTAGCTAGGTACTCCTTTAACTCTCTGAAGTTGGCTTCACAATGCTCATCCCATTTGAAGTTGACCCCTTTATTTAGTAATTTGGTAAAAGGTTGTTCCCTGTCGGCAAGTTGTAACATGAACCTCCTGATTGATTGAAGTCTATCTTGTAATGTCTTCATTTGACTAATGTTGCATGGAGGAGTCATCTCTAGTATAGCTTTGACTTTTCTAGGGTCCACCTCAATTCCTTTCACTAAAACAATAAACCCTAAGAGCTTTTCTGATTGGACCCCAAAGGCACATTTCTTTGGATTGAGCCTGAGTTGAAATTGCTCCATACGATCCAATATTTTTCTTAAGTTATAAATATGAGTACTCCTTTCCTTTGATTTAGATAAGGTATCATCCAAGTAATCCTCCATGTCCTTATGCATCATATCATGGAATATAGTGGTCATTTCTCTTTGATACGTTGCACCTGCATTATTTAACCCAAATGGCATGATGTTCCAACAAAAGGTTCCCCATGCACATGTAAATGTGGTCTTCTCTTGATCCTCGGGGCCAATTTTTATTTTCTTATAACCTGAGAACCCATCCATTAGTAAATACATTAGGTAGCCTGCTATGAGGTCTATGATCATATTAATATTAGGCAATGGGAATTCATCCTTAAGACATGCCTTGTTTAAGTCTCTAAAGTCGGTACAGATCTTGATAGATTTATCAGATTTAGATACTGGCACTACATTGGAGATCCATCCTACATAGGAAATGACTCTGATGAATCCAGCTTTCAACAATTTCTCTAGCTCCACTTTTACTAGCAATGCAACATGAGGATGCATCTTTCTAAGTTTTTGTTTCACGGGTTTTATCTTGGGAGCTATAAACAAGTGGTGCATTATTAATTCAAGATCCAGTCCGTGCATATCTATATAAGATCACTCAAAGTTGATCTTCTTCTCTTTTAGGAACTTGGTGAACTGTTTCTTCTCCTCTTCTAATAAATATTGTGCTAGGTGTACAATTTGAGGATCTTTAGATGTACCTAAGCTAACTGGTTGTGTTGGTTCTATCAAAACTAAAGACCTTTCTTGAAAGTTCTCAGGGAGGACATCAAGAATCTCATCCTTTGGCACCTCTGAGAGGTTTTCACCATTATATACATCTTTTGTTTTTACTATTTTAGGATTTGACACTACCACAACATGGTTTTCACCGTCAGTTCTGTTTTTCTTTTTATGTTTCAATTTTTGACTAAGAAACTTGATATCCTCCTGTGACATGTTCATGCTCCTTGCATTGGTGGAAGAAAGGTAGGTTTCACAAGAGTTTAGATAGAAATCCAAGGTGTACTCATTGGGAAAGTCAAGGATAGGAGTATCATCCATATTAATCCAATCAATTAGATCTGGGTTTGTCAAAAACAAGGAGTCAGACTCTGGGAAGGACAACATCGCGTTAGCATCAAGACTATTAACTAACATGACATGTTTTGTTAACCTAATCTCTTCAATGTTTCAATAAATAAGAGTTATATTTTCATTAAAAGGGTTGTTGTTAGTTATATGTGGTCCTTACTCTAGTGACTCGATAGTATAACTTTCATCACCATCTCTTCGTAAAAGGAGGCTTCTTGCTTATCGCCTCTGAATTTCTTCTAGATTTAGGAAAAAACTAGTCTCTCCATCAATTATTGGAGGAAGGAACTCTTCCTCTGCTTCAGGAATATCAATATTGTTGGGATTAGTGTTAGAATGTTCATTGGGTGTTGATGGAGCTACAAACATGTGAATCACATCTATTTCAATGTCCTCTATGGTGACAAATAGCTTATCCCATTCATAATCATGAGAGTCTATTATTTTGTCATTAGACCTATTTAAGAATTTAGAAATAGTTATCTAATGTACTCAATCAGCCACCTGTGGATCAAAGTGTGGTAAATCAAGGACATGTGTGATTGTGACTAACTGCCCCCAGTTAGGATGTGAATCCTGTTGTCGGGATGTGTCTTCAATAACTATTGCTATCAATGGTACCTCTGGATCATCTTCTGTTGTGTCTCCTACCTCTTGAATAGGAGCCTATGGTAACAAGGGGATATGAGTGTCTTGTGGTACTTCAAATCTTGGTACATAGCACTTGCCTTGATATTTAGGATTCTATGTGCCAACATGTAATAATCTTTCATAGGACCATGGTTCTAGTTCTATTTCTTCTGTTTCATCACTCCCTTTGTCAGAAATAGGACTATCCCTTGAAGTAGGGTTTGTAGATTTATTGAAACCTAGCCCTGTTTTATCTTTATTTTCCCTAAATTCCATGTGTACAGGTTCAATGAGTCCTTTTCTTTTGTTACTTAAAGGTCCTTTTCCTTTATATCCCATTTTCTTGAGGAGGTTATATCCTTTGCCATACTTATCTGGGGATATTTCCACATTTTTTACTTCAGCTTCCGTTGGCTCTCCCTTGTAAATCCAGGCCAAGACTTCCTGTTCTTCTATGTTATCTAAAGAAGATGTGGATGCCTTAACCATGCCAATTTCTTTGTGGATTTCTATCTCTTTAGATGTGGTAGGTGTGAAAGATGAGGAGGGTCTTCCATAGGACCTTGGTGACATTGGTAATTCTGTCATTGATGGAGTCAGGTCCAACTTGTATTCTCCCATAACCATTTCTTCAAGTTTCAAGGTTTTTCCAAAGCTTTTCATAACCATGTCCTTGGTAGTCTCAGGAGAAATCTCATATGTAGCCTCTTTGTTATGCGGGACCATACTACCTGCCTTGATATTGTTGCAAGTATAATTGGCGTCTGCTAGGATTGTCACTTCCACCCCATTATGTACGAACTTGATACATTGGTGGTAAGTAGATGATACAACTTGCATTTTGTGGATCCAAGGTCTCCCCAATAGTATGTTGTAAGCTAGGGGTAGATCCAGAACTTGACATATGACATTCCTTTCAATCGGCCTGACTCTGATGGTTAGAACAATAAGACCTTTAGAGGATCTTTCTTCCTCATCATAAGATTTGATAGTGATTTTGCTTCTAGAGTCAATGGTCTATTCTGAAAGACCCAATTTCTTGATCAGATTAAGGGTATAAATATTCAATCCTGTTCCTCCATCTATTAATATGTGTCTAACACGGGATTTATGAATGAGGACTTCAATATGAAGGGGTTGATTATGTGGATGTGTCAATGATTTATCATCCTCTTCAGAAAAAGAGAGGTAATGTGGTGCTGAGATGTGATTAACCATCACTTGGAATTTGTCTATATCAAGGTCCTTTGGTACATTTACGGCATGTAGGGCTTGTTCTAGGATTTCCCTATGCACTGTGGATATTTTAAGCAACTAAAAAATTGAAATTTTAGTAGTGGTTCATTGTAATTGGTCCACCAAGTCATACTTTGTTGCAGGAATAGTAACCATGTGTTTTGCTTCTGGTTTGGGGATAGTAACAATAGGAACCTAAGATGTTGATGCTAGTTTTGGTGAGGAATTGGGTCCTTTCATCATGAATTGTGCTTGCCTCTGAGTCACCACATTTGATTGAAAAGATGTGTCTTTAACACCTTTGATTGTGACCACATTAACTGATTTGGTTTTAATGTCTAGCAGATTGATCATGTTATCATTATTGGAGTAAGTGTAGTTTACTTCATTTCCTTTCCCTTTAGATTCTTCCCATTTCTCGTAGTTAGGGAATGGTTTGTTAAATGTTGTATGATCTTCATTGGTAGTGTGTCCTTCCACTTTGATTTTGCCACCTTCAATAAGGTCTTGGATAACATGTTTGAGTTTAAGATAATTGTTAGTCTTGTGTCCTTTTTTTTATTGAAAGACACAGTAATAATTATCATCCCACCACCTTGGTTTTTCCCACTGGTTCCCATGGTTTGGAATCTAGGATTGTGATAACTTTATTGTCTAATAGTGTCTTTAAAATAGTCTCAAGAGGCTCTCCTAAAGGAGTGAATGTTCTTTGAGACTTCGAAGTCCATGGCCAACCCTTGCTATTATCATTGTTTTCTTTGGGTATTGGGGTTGTTATCTTGGTATCTTTTCTTTCTTGCATGCTATTAGTTAGATTGAACACCTCAGGTTTAGGACCAACATTGGATGCATCTACTACTCCATTGTTAACAACATTTTTGTTTTGTTTACACCATTTAGGTTTGGAGTTGGAGTTGTTAGATTTGTTTTCACTTTGAAGAGTGATCTCCCCCTTTTTAACCATGACTTCTTCGATACAGATGGCATTTTTAATCATCCTATCAAAGCTAGGCGAGTCTTGCATTTATAATGTGTAGTTTAACTCAGGTACCAAGTTATTGACAAAGATTTCCATTTTCTCAGATTTGGGAATAGCTCTTGAATACAGTGCAAAGATTTTCCTCCACCTTTGTAGAAAGTGTGTAAAGGATTCACCATTCTTTTGTTTAGTGTTGCACAAATCCATCATAGTCACATCATGTTGTATATTATAGGAGTAATATTGGATAAATTGTTGAATTAACTCCTCAAATGATTTGACCTTAGGTGTAATCTTTGAGAACCATTCCATGGAATTTCATCCTAGACTTCCAGGAAAGAGTCGCATGAGATATGTAGGTTCATGCATGTATTCTATGCTAAGAGCACAAAATTGTCTAACATGGTCATGTGGATTGGTCTCTCCTGTATACTTGTCATATTTTGGCCTTGCCATGTTGGGAGGGAATGGAACCATAGTGATACTCTTGTTGAAAGGAAATGGACAAATGGAGTCCATAGAGTATTTCATCTTGGGTTTTTCCTTCTCTTGTTTGAGAGTCATGAGCTCTATTTGCATCAAGGTGAATTGTTTGGAAAGAACAAATATAGGAGTTGGCACCTCCTTTTCCTTTAGTTGTTCCACATCATAATCCTTGGGTAACTTTACGCCAGTGGATACTAGATGGAGAAAGTATTTCTCTTTATCTTCGTCAATCATCTTTTCCATTATCTTTTGGAACTTACTACTCTATTTGAGTTTATTGTACTCTTCTCCAGTGATGTCTTCCTCACTACCTGATTCAAATATAGGACGGTCAAATGTGGGTTCTTCTTCTTCATCGATATCTTTGTTCTTTTGGTTTTTTCTATTTTCATATTCCTCAAAAGCCTCACTCCATCTGCGAGTGGAAATGTCCATTTCTGGAGAGTCTAGATCGAGTAGGGAATTGCAATATTTTTCTCTTTGAAAGTGTAGTGATTTAGGAAGTACTCTCAATCCTTTAGATGTGTACTTGTTGCATCTTGTGTTAACCATGTGTTTGTATCTCAACTTCATCAAAGTTTCCTGATAGTGTCAAGTAGTGTCTCAAATAATTCAAGTGAGTGTATCTAGGTGGAAGTATCATTTGTGTTTTGGTGGAAGTAAATGATTCCAGTGTTAGAGGGTTAGAATGCCCTGATAGTGAGCTGGGAATCAAGTTGTTTCTAAAAGAAGATAGACCACACGTATTCAAACTGATTGTGAGAAACTAATAGGATGTGCAAGGTAAACATTTTGAAAAAGTGTTTTGACATAGAAATAGGGAGACCATAAAAGGCAACTGGGACACACTAAAGTGCCAAAAGGGTACCCAAATATATTGAGTTTCTCTGCAAAACTATTCTGCAAGTGCCCACTGTCCTAGATGCAAGCCCCTAGATGTGAGCTAGGAAATATAGTATGCGAGCTTATGATGACTCTGGATGCGATATTTAACCTTATATGTGATGATGTTCTAACCAGATATGATGAAGTACACTAGATATGAGCCAAGATACCAGATACGAGCTAGAAAATTTGGGATGCGATTTTCTGATGTCTCTGTCAGATTTTGTCAGTTTTTAAAATTGTCTTGAAAGTGCGTGAAGTTTGTTTGATCCATGATCGTGTTTGGAAGTTGTTATCTTGTTAGTGATCTTTCAGATACATCAAGTATATTTGCATTGTTAGGGGAGCAAACACATCCTTAGGCCCTGATTTCTAGGTAGAGGATGAAAATCCTTATTTGTTGACTTAGGTACACACTCAAATGGTAATCAGAATACAACCATCACCAAGCATGCAATGGCTCTAGTCATGATGTTGTATTAGCTAAATCCAAATACAAGTGAGGGTATGATATGACAAGTGTCTTGGGGCAATTAATTTTTTCCTTGGATAAGGATTATCACCGTTTCATGGATGAATCGGGTAGTTTGTCTACAAAGTTCATTGTTTATGATGGGGTAATCCGTTCAAAACCATCTCCCATAGAATTACACAAGGAAAAATTGAGGCGTATAGCCCTATGAGTACTCAAATATGTGTAGTCTCACAAGCAAGATTCAAGCGGCTCTTCTCTACACATACCCAAGCATGTTCAAGGAATGATGTCAAAATTCTAAGAACAAAAGCGATTCCATCTTTCGAGGATTTGGCCTACGAGGAAGAAATTATTTATAGTGAGTTAGAAGGATTGGCGTAAAACCTTTCCTCACTTGGGTCGTTCCCAGAATAATTTTTCCTCAATCGGAAAGCCCTCTACTATTAAATAAGCATACAAAGGATTGGTGAGTGTAGGATGTCTAGATTTCTAATTTTTCAAAAGAAGAAGAGCATACTCTCCTAATCCATGTTGTTTTATCCCAAAACACTTCAATCAAGGGTTTGTTCCCTCAAGCTATGTTGAGTCTGATTTAGATATTCCTATTTTATGAAAAACAAGATGCATGAAAGTAAATTTGTTTTTTTCAGTTATCCGCAATGTTAAGTGATTTGGTTGTTCAATTTCAGAGCCCAAAATGAATTAAATGATGTAACTTGTTCAATTATCCCACAAAATTTAGTGACTTTCTTGTTCAATTACTGATTCCAAAATGAATTAAAGTGTGAGTTTGTTTGTCCATTTACCCCCAAATTATTTTACAAGTGTTAAACAAACGTCTGAATTTCTTATTTTCCTTAAAGGAAAAGAGCATAGTAATCTGGTTGATTTAACAAATGTTTGAGAAAAGGTGTTAAGTTTTGAAAAATCTTTGTAAATGGTTAGTACTGAAATCAGTTCAAAAACACCTGCGAACACACACATTAGCCAAGTCTTCCTACTTCCTTATCAGTAACTTGCAAGCATTAGTTAGGTTTTCAAAAGATCAAATCAACAACTGGTTAAAGTGTTAGGGGTTAGGCAATGATGTTCAAAAAAATTTCAATCAGATGCGATCCTATAAATATAGGAAATGATGTAGTTACCAGATGCAAGCCTTTGCTACCAGATGTGACAGAGTGTTTACTAGATGCGGGCCTATGCTAAAAATGACCCAGGAAATCCTAGATACGAGCCTCAATTTCTACAGTATGAGGGTGTATCCCAGATGTGAGCTTCTGCTACTAGAAATAAGCCTGGACCTGAAAAGTGGGAAGATAAGTTAGTAAAAAATGAAGTGGAAATGACGCAAAATTTGAAATCATGCCCCACGGTGGGTGCCAAAAATGTGTGTGTGAAATAGTGCACCTGTTATCTGTGACACAACACTTCAATAGATCATTGCGTTAGTTAAAATAAGGTTAGTAAAGCATATAAATCCACTAAAATCAACCTATTGCTTTCTAGCTAGGAGGAGAAACAACATAATAGCCCTCAGATTATGTCTTTTTCAATGGCATATACAACCTAGCATGAGATATTCTTTTAAAACTAAGAAAGATATCTAAATAACATGCATTCTAGTTCTAGAAATTAAGATTATAACAATGCATAAACATGGAAACTAGAATGTAACATAAATCTATATAAATCCTAACAGCATAACAATACATTTTCAATCTAAAATCTAGGCTCATTTGAGCTTAAAAACTCCTTCTATTTATAGAAGAAATGAGGAGAGAGAGTGGGACAAGGGTCATTAATGGAGTTGTAAAACCCATTAATGAGGTGTAAGAGGAATAAATTCCAAAGGCATTCATGAGGCATGGGCTTGAGGAATCTCCATTAATAATACATTAATGGAAGCATTTAAGAAGCATGGTGAGGGTGTAAGAGGCGAGCTTGAGAAGGTGGACTTAGAGAGAGTCAAGCTTGAGAAAGTTGACTTTCTCAAGTGGGTTGAGTTCCTAATCACATTTTTAAGAATGTGACATCATTAGGAGGTGGGTTAGAATGGGATTAAGATTAGGATTAGATTTAGAATGGGGTGAATAGGTTGGGATGGGTTTGAACCCAGGGTCAAGGTGGTTGAGGTAGGTTAGGTCGGGGTTTAGGGGAAAATTAATGAAATGAATTATATTAAATATATTCATTCAAAAATAGGAATATTAATTATTTAAGCCTTTTATTGCTTTAGATAATTAATTAGGACTATAGCCAATCAATTAGATTAATTTAGGCTAGAAGATAGGATTTTTGCAAGTGATTTGGAATAATAGGGATTTATTTAATTCCTTTTAAATTAATTACCTTAGCTGGGTTTGATTTAAAATGATTTGATTTGATTGGCTAAGGTGATTAATAAAATTTAGTGATTAGATAACTTAGGAGATTAAATCTTATTTGAATGAATTATGTCAGCCGATTGAAGAGTTGTCTGAACATAATTGGGGGTATGATCACACTTAGGGAAAATAGGGTCTATGGTCATAATAGACCAAATCCAGGTGGTTACAAAAAGAATTTTTAGATATTTGAAAGGAACAACAAAATATGGATTATGGTATGAAAAATCAGATGATTTTGATTTGTAGGCTTATACTGATGCTGACTAGGCAAGTAATGTGGATGAAAGAAAGAGTACTAGTGGTGGTACATTTTTCCTTGAGAAAAGGTTGGTTTCTTAGTTGAGCAAGAAGTAGAACTATATTGCTCAATCTACTGTTGAATCAAAGTATGTTTCTGCTACAATGAATTGCACACAAATGGTTTGGATGAAACAAATGTTGAAGGACATTGGAATAATTTTACAAGAGCCACTGGTTATCCATTGTGATAACACCAGCAAAGTGAATATGTTGAAGAATCCTTTAATGCATTCAAAGACTAAACATATTTCTATTAAGTATCATTTATTTAGGGAGAAGGTAGTAGAGAAAGAGATTAAACTAGAATATATTAGCACAAAGGAATAGATAGAAAATATATTTACAAAACCTTTTTGAAAAGACACTTTTGAGTATCTCAAAAGAATATTTGGGGTCAAAGCACCTCCTTGTTATAATTAATTGATTTAGGTATGTATCAGTTCAGCGGCTTTCAGAGCTATATTATTATCTAGACTTGATGTATGGATCTACTCCTTAGGGGGAGTGATCGCAGGAACAAAAGATTATAGATGACTTATGGCTGCCTTTGCCATTGCTTCCAAAGGGGGAAGGAATCTATGTGAAAATCCCTACTATTTTGGGGAGATTTGTGTTGAGGATATTGAGAAGATTGTATTGAGAGGAGAAAGTATTTTTGAGTTGATTTTGGGTTGTTGTTTTTTCCCATATGTTACCATCAATTCCAAAGGGGGAGATTGTTGGATTATATCAGATTTGGATACTATTCATGTTGTTGATATTCATGTTTTGTTACTGATGTCAACATATGTTTCTGTGGGGAAGATAGACTGGTTACTTGACTGGCAGAAGTGTACAGACACTGTATAGATGTTTCAGAATGATCGAAGTTGGTTATATGAAGAAGGATGTGTGTTGACCTTATTCCTAAGGTCTCTTGGCTTTATGTTACATATTAAGGCTATTATAGTTGATTTGGTGAAGATTGGCTTCTGGACTATGATTGTGATGCTTGACAGAGCAGGTCTCTATGTTTTGGGTATATCTTACTAGTAAAGATATTTCAGATGAAGAGAGCTTACTGGAGGACTGTAGACATATTTTGGAATAATTGTTTGTGTTTGATTGTCGTGTGATAACTGGTGACATCACCTATGGCATGTATTCTAGAGGAGACCTATTTGGTGGCCGACTTTAGACATGTAGCATGTAATATGAATTGTGAGCGTGGATTGTGGATCTAGAAGCATAACTAATGGATTGGAATTGATGTTTGCTTGTTATAGGTATCATTTTTATCTTAGAAAGGGGTTATAGAATTATTTGTATATTGAAAAGCCTTAATTAGTTACCTAATTAATTATTTATGTATTAGGAAATCTTAACTGTTTGACCTAATGAATTATTGTAATAGGTTATATATGAGTAATCTTTTCTTTTGGAAAGATGTGGTAGAGGAAGATATTGAAAAGAAAGAGGAGTGAAAGTTGTGAGGCTTGTTTGGTTTCTTGATGTAGAGCAGAGATTGTGATAAGAATACTTTATTGGAATTGACCAAGCAAAGACAATTATTATCAGACAGTTCACTGGATTGTATATTTCCTATATACACTTGTTCAGATTGTGAATCCTTGAGAGTGGCTTTAACCTTCTTTGGGAAGTGTTCCTACGCAGTGAGCCTACTACTTTTCTTGACTCCTAACAAGGTTTGTCTCCTAATAGGGACAGTGTACTATAATGTTGTAATCAGCTCCTAACAGGGCTAAATATTTTAACATGGATACTATACTCTTAGTACATTATTTGTGGGTGCTAATTCCCACCGGGGTTTTACCTTAAATAAGGTTTCCTCGACAAAAAGTATTGTGTTATTGTGATTGGCATTTACTGTGTTATCATTTGAATTACATTTTTGGTTCATAAAGTTTAAATTTTAATAATCTATATCAAAATTGATTCACCCACCCCCACTCAGTTGTCTTGTGGACTGTTATTCCTAACAATATCATCTCCTGGATCCTTTTCAGTAATATCTTCAATAAGAACTTCATCGGTGTCAATTTTCAAGCCAATAGGATCACTCTAACCTTGATCACCTTTGACAACTTCATCGGTTATGTTCTCATTTTCTTGTTCAACTTGAGATTAAATCTCTTTGATTTTGAATATCTCTCTCCATTTGGCATCGGTTTCTAATTGTAATTGCTCCAAATATCCTATCATGATCATTAAAGATATTCATTTTAAAAGGAATCATTTAGAATGTTGTTTCAATGTCTCTTCAATTTCTTGTATAGATAGGTTTGGTACACTTAGCACGAGAGATCTTTCCCTTATTTTTTTTTTAGCATTCATAGCATATTTCCATCTTGCATCTATGTTATTGTATAACTCAATAGGAAAAATATTGATAACTTTAAGCGGTGTGTATCTAAATTTTTGTAAAGAGTAAACAATTGCATCTTCAATTTTTACCTTGTTCTCTTTACTTTGAGTATCGTATTTTTCTTGCTTCACTCCTCTGAATGTTCCATACTTCTTCATTGTGTCTAGCATTTCATCTAGACTTCCTGGTGGTGGAGGTGAGTTTTTCAAAACTTTGAATTTTCTTAATTCTTTAGTCTCTATTTCAATGTTGTAGACCCTATGGAAAGACATATTGTCAATTAGTGTCAAAGCACTTACTCATTCAATGTTACCCGAGTACATAGTGTTACCTGAGTAGACAATGTCACTTGAGTGTTCAGTATCACCCGAGTGACATTTTATCACTCGAGAGTATTTTGGAACCGAGTGACAGTTTGAAGCCGACTTTGCACATATTGTTAAATATATTTTTTTTATTTCAAGCCGACTTACAAAGTTATTTTTTGGATAAAGATATATATGTAAGATAGTTTGTTTATCCAATTGTAATGGATAATATATATATAGTTGTTGGAAAGTGATCAATTTGGATAATGTGATTCACTTTTTGGTTTTCATTTATGGCAACACATCTAGCTTTGAAGATCAATTATTTTGAAGTTAAGTTTTGGTATGTCCAAAATTGACTAAGTACAAGAAAAGAGGTACAGTATTGTTTTTGATATCAAAGAAAAAGATCGATGAATTAAGGCATGCAAGCTTAGTGGAAGATAGTATGAAGTATGTCTGACATACTTGTAAGATAGATTTGGATTTGGTTAAGTGTATGATAAGTTATAAGGATTTGAAGACAGACATATAGTAGAGAACAATGACACAAAGCAGTTGGACAGTAGTGAAGATTAAGGCAGTATGACTTGGACTCTAGGGAATAAAAGTTGTATTTTTGTTATTTATATTCTATACTTTGATTATGCAAGAGCACTGACTATGCATTTGATATTTACTATATTAAATGTATTGTGTATTGAAGGTTGACTAAGTATTGTTTGTAATATTCATTCTGAGAGTCAACTTTGTAAAGTCAAAAGATATATATGTAAGATCTTTTTTTGTAAAGTGTGGATATGAATGGCACATGTAAAAGAGTAAAGTGAAGAATAGACATATGAATGATAGAGAAAAAATGATAGAGCTATAAAGGAACTATCAAATCATATGTGATGCTTGTTTTTTTCATGACTGAGAACCTTTTGTAACAGAATTACATTGTAAGAGTTGTAAGCTCATTGGCCCCTAATAGGATGTTGTGAACCTTTAACATGGTTGTTATTCCTCTAATATGGAAATGTACCATGTAATATTCAGCTCCTAATAGGGCTAGGTCTCCATACAGGGACATTATACTTTAGTGCATGCTTGTGGGTATCATCCCTAGTGGGGTTTTCCCTTGGCTAGGGTTTCCTCATAAACAAATCATGGTGATATGAGTTATGTATTATTTGTTTATGTTCTTTCCTTTACTGAAATTATATGGTTAATGTTCAAGTCTTTAAAGAATTTAATTAACTGTTATAATACTGAGTCACCCCCCCTCTCAGTATTATTCAATCCTAACAATTGGTATCAGAGCTTTTGGCCCTTGGAGAGAAATCCTAATAGCTTAAGGGATATTAGAATGGATTTGAACAGTTGACAAGAGAACTTTGAAGCTGCACTTGAAGACCTTGATAATGCTAAAGAAGAAAATGGTGAATTTAAGTTTAACATCTAAAGAGATGAGAAATTCATAAAGAAACTGAAAGAACAACTTGAACTTTCCAGAAGTCGGAGAGAAGATCTTGTGGTTCACATAAAAGAAGACTCAGATGAGGAAAATTTAGATCAAGTGAAGCTATTGAAATAAGAGATTGAGACTCTAAAGCTTGAGAACAAGAATATGGCTAAATAAATATAGGTATAGGAGGATGCTAAGAAGAAAGCTGAAGAAACCTTGAACAATGCATTGAATCATATGAAAGATGAAGCTGACAGCTACAAGAACAAATACTTAGAATTGGAGAAACACAATCAGATTCTGAAAGATGAACTTGCTAAAGCAAAGAAACATATTGAGAAACTTCACACCAGTAGTGATTTGATTGATGAACAACTAGAAAAGCAGAAACCTATAGGTGACATGACTGGTATTGGCTTCAATGAAGTTGAATGTTCAAAGAATCAAGAAGATAAATCAGTCAAGAAGATTAATGCTGAGAAACCATCTATTGAAGAACTTACACAGCAGATCAGACCTTTTAGAGGTAGATGCTTTAGCTGCAACATATTTGGACACATGAAGAAAGATTGCAGAGGTGATACCCCTGTTAGAACCTTTTCTAGTTATTTTTTTAATTGTATTGGATATGGGCACAAAAAGATAGAATGCAGAAAATTTGGTTATAGACAAGACAATGGAAGAGAACCTACAATGAAAACTATATGTTACAAGTTAATCAAGAAAGAAGACCTCCTATATGTTACAAATGCAATAATCTAGGACATATAGAAACTTTTTGCAGGTATAATGGAGTAGATAATAGAAGAACACCACTTCCTATGAACCCTCAGAAGAATGATAATGGAAAGAGTATTGCAGATGTGAAGAGTGATTTTGAAAATTGTTTTAAGAAAGCAGAAGACAGCAACAGTGGTAAGATATGGAAGATTAAAGAAACTAGTGAGACATCAGTTTAGGGAGAGTTAGTAGATGCTATTGGATCTTCGCCTAAAGGTAGCAAGATAGAATTGACCTAATTAATTGATAATGGCCTTAGGGGAGCATTAAATGCAACACATTAGAATTTATCCTGCCCCACAAAACATGTAGTCAACTCATGTGAGCTTGGGAATATGTTAAGCTGACATTGTGGATTATATATCTAAAAGCGCATCATCAACCAACTTGTATATTTTAATCGTGAGACTTAGCAGCCGACTAGACAGTTTGGAGTGAAAAAGAAAAGTTATAACCTAACATGTATAAAGAATGATGTTATGATCTATCTTTCTATCATTTGACAAGGAGCGAGCCGAGGAGATCAGAGAGTAGAAGTATTCAGACATTTCTACACCTATCGTGCATGATCAATCAAAGCATAACCTCATATTTCCACGTGTGAAAGGTATTCTACATTATCTAAGCTATGGATACACCTATGATTTTCAATGTTGTTGATCATCCTAGATACAAATTCAAGAAACATCCTTTTAAGTTGTGTGAAGAGGATCCAGAAGGAGCATTTTCACAAACCCCTCATAGCGTATTGCACGTAGAAGACATCAGGGCTTATATACATTATAAGTATGACACATTAGGAGAGGATGATATACTCACTAAAATGGAAGATATGACTGAGAATAGAGTCGTGAAGGAAGAATGGAAACATGTCAGTCAATTAAGTATAATGAAGATTATGGACTTGTTCAACTTTGATGAAAATGAATGGTTTAAAATACTTATGAGCAGGTTTCATGACCAATTCATATGGATTGGTAGCCAACCTGTGAATATATGTAGTGACCTAATTCATGAGATTACTAGTTTAGACAACACTGGAATTATACCCGTTGTAGAGGAACATGTCAAGAAGGAAGTTGAAACCCTAACACACTCAAAGTGGGACAAAAGGGAAATGACAGTAAATGATATTTTCCAACAAGATGTAAGGTTGATTGCAATGTTACTTGGTTACAAATTTTTCTATAGCAACACACCTAACTCAGTATCTACTAGAGTTATTATGATGGCATGGAGAATTATAAAAGAAAACACACAATACAACCTATGTGATGTATTGGCACAACAAATTCTTGAGAATGTAAAACTTGTGAAGAAGGACAGAATGAAGACTTTTAGGTTTGGATCATTATTGGTACACATGTTCATTCACATTGAACATAAGTTTCCTGGTCTACACCCTAGTGGCTGGAAAAATGGAGTTCCTACTGCTATACTAATCTCATAGAGTTACAAAAGATAGAACACTACTTGGGTAGATGGAGAACTATTTGCAATGATTAAAATTTTACAGAGAAAAATGAAGAGTAGATACAGACTTCATGAGGACATTGTTGAGAAGTACAAGGACACAATTTGTTTTATGGTTGAAACAGACTATGTATGTTTTGAGGCAGTGACCCCTAGAAAGAAATGGTGTTACCCTATGGGCTATGAAGTGAGTTTTGAAGTACTCACCATGCAAGTGGAACATATTCTTGCATCATAAGTTGATACATCAGAAGAGAGATGGGGAACATATGAAGAAAAGTCATAGAAGGTAAGAGAAGAATAGTTTAGAGGATAGAGGAAGAGAAAGATTGCTAATCTTGTTCATGACTCTGGAGTAAAGGCTGGTCTATCTGAGGAATAACTGAAAGATGTGAATAAGAAGATGGAATATAGATCACTTGGAGTAGCTATTAGAAGCTCAAATACCCCTTCCACCCCTAAAGTAATAATGGTTGATAACACACCTCCACCACAGCAATAGGTAGAACAAGCCAAGGAAGTTATTCCTAGAGTAACTAGATCCAACATGCAGATAAAAGGGAAGAATGTAGTGGAAGAAGAGAAGAAAACTGAGAAGAATAAGGCATGGAAACCTGACATTAAAATGCTGAAGAAAAGAGCAATAGAACAAGGAAAATTAGTTTCCATTGAAAAATACTATGACAGATATGAAGAAGCAGATAAACTGAAGATTGAAGACATTGTGATAGATTACATGCTTAGTTTCAAAAAGACACTTTTGGAAGTTGAGGGAAGCATAACCTCATATTTATATACTAAATTGGAAAGTAGAAAATATTTGGCACAAGCTGAAGATGATTAGATTATAAACAAATAGATTGATGACATGCTACCTGTGTTATCCATACAAGAGAGAGATATGATATTCAAAGAATTGAAGCCCCTATTGAGGACAAAGGCTATACTACTAAAGATAATGGCAAGGAAATATGATGAAGTAACCGAGGAAACTCAGAAGGAACTTGAGAATATATTATTGAGAACTAATTTTGTAAAGCCCCAACCTCCTAAAATAGATTTACCTACATAATTGGGTATGGATGATAGCTCAAAGAACATAGAGACTAATGATGAAGGCAGTAAAAGAGACACTACTGCAGATTTCTATGTTTCTGGTGTGGAAGTAACAGTAGACCCCTCACAAGATGAGAAAGATCCTTTTGTAGGAACCATGGACACTTCTATTGTTGATGAACCAAAGAAGGAAGAGAAGAATAAGGAAGATGAGAAGAAAGAGGATGAAGGACAGAAGACTGAGAAAAATGAAGATGAGAAGGAAGAGGTAACTTTGCCATCTAGCTTATTGCTGGCAAGTAGTAATGTAAATGTAGATAATATGGATGAATATGAACTGGTGAAACTGGTATTCACCATACTAAACAAAGAAAAGGAGAAATCAGTATAGAAAGGAGATAAGAAAACAAAGGTGATTTCAAGAGCTATTACTACTATGAATAAATTGCTTCTAGTACCCTTAGTATTCCAGAAAATAAAGATGATATTGAGAACTTGAAAATCACACTTGATGAGTTTGATGGCCACTTTGAAAATTTGCTAAAGACTACAGAGGAGAAAGCAGAGAAAAAATATGAAGAGAAGAAGTTGATAAAGGTATGCAAGTCCATCTCATGGGACTTAGGAGTTGTGAAAACTTGTTTGGTAAATGCAAAGAACTACATTTCACATGGGAGAAAGTTATTTGGGTATAGCATGAATCCTATCAGACACATTCAAGATGTCAAAGATATTATTTCCAAGGAAAGGGAAACTTTAAACAGGCTAATGGATGGTTTTGAAACATCTTCACAGTCCATTATAGAGTTAGACACATAAGTGACAAAGATATTGGCTAAGATCAGTGTATTGGAGAATGAGAAGGAGAGAGTACTAAACAAATTTAATTTGCTGAGGAACTTCATTGCTCCAAAGCTATCAATACTTGAGGCACATCTGATAGATCTAGAAAAGACTAAAGATTCATTGGCTAAAGGCCTACCCACAGACTTGAAGAATGCTGAAAGTACATCTTTTGCATTGAATGGATTGATTAATATAAGTCAGATTTTGTTTAAGACATGGAGCACTGAAGTGAAGATTTTGGAAGAATCCTTCCAAGACATTCTAAATATAGTGAGAAAGAAGTGATACTTATTTGTATGCACCTTTGTCATTTTTTTCAAAGGAAGAGAAGAGAAGAAAGGACAAAAAAATGAATAAAGAAGAGAAGAGAGAAAAGAAAGAGAGACTGTTTTGTTTTGTTGGAACACTTAGTTTTTTTATTAAGTGTTGCCATCAATGCCAAAGGGAGAGATTGTTGGAAAGTGATCAATTTGGGTAATTTGATTCACTTTTTGGTTTTCATTTATGGCAACACATCTAGGTTGAAGATCGATTGTTTTGAAGTTAAGTTTTGGTATGTGCAAAATTGACTAAGTACAAGAACAAAGGTACATTATTGTTTTTGATATCAAAGATAGAGATCAATGAATTAAGGCATGCGAGCTTAGTGGAAGACAGTATGAAGTATGTCTGAAATATGCCAAAGATAGATTTGTATTTGGTTAAGTGTTTGATAATTTATAAGGATTTGAAGATAGACATACAACAGAGAACATCGACACTAAGCAGTTGGATAGCAACAAAGAATAAGGGAGTATGACTTGGACTCTAGGGAATTGAAGTTGTATTTTTGTTATTGATAGTCTATACTTTTATTATGCAAGAGCACCAACTATACATTTGATATTTACTGTATTAAATGTATTGTGTATTGAAGGCCGACTAAGTACTATTTGTAATATTCATTCTGAGAGCCAACTTTGTAAAGTTAAAAGATATATATGTAAGATCTTTTTTTGTAAAGTGTGGATATGAATGGCACATGTAAAAGAGTAAAGTGAAGAAAAAACATGTGAATGGAAGAGTAGAGAATGACAGATCTATAAAGGAAATATCAAATAATATGTGATGCTTGTTTTTGTTCATGACTTAGAACCTTTTATAACAGAATTACATTGTAATAGCTGTAAGCTCATTGGCCCCTAATAGGGTGTTGTGAACCTTTAACAGGGTTGTTATTCCTCTAACAGGGAAATGTACTATGTAATATTCATCTCCTAATAGGGATAGGTCTCCTTACAGGGACATTATACTTTAGTGCATGCTTGTGGGTATCATCCCCACTGGGGTTTTCCCTTGGCCAGGGTTTCCTCATAAAAAAATCATGGTGTTATGAGTTATGTGTTATTTCCTTTACTACAATTATATGGTTAATGTTCAAGTGATTAAAGAATTTAATTAACTGTTATAATACTCATTCACCCCCCCTCTCAGTATTATTCAATCCTAACAATAGTATGGATGTATAATCATAAGATGATATGATTATGTGAATGGCAGTTTGAGTTAAGTGAAGAAGTGGTCAGGACAATAGAGACTTATCTATCACATTGAGGTGATCAGTTATATTTAAAAGGATCTAATTCATCAATCATAATTGCACAGAGCAGATCTTCAACTAGTTCATTGTCACAGGTGGATCAGGAAAATCCTTTAACAAGGTGGGCCTAATATTCCTTTCTCTAAATCTCTAAATAGAGTTGCATTACTCATTATATTGTACAAAATCCTTTAACAAGGTGGACCTAATAGTCCTTTCTATGCTCCTAATAGGGTAGACCATTAGAAGTGGTAATTGTAATATCTAATAGGCTAAATTTATACTACAGTAATAAATCTTGTGGGTATCATCCCTACCCTAGTTTTACTTTCTTTTGGAAGGTTTCTAGGTAACCAAATATTGTGTTATGTGTTCTTTACTTTCAATTTATATGCATGCAAAAAAATAAGCTAATCTAATTATGGACTAAAAGGATTAAGTTTTATTGATTCCTGATTCACCCCCCCCCTCTCAGTCATTGGGCACATCATATAATTCCAAAAATTGGTATTAGAGCAGCAGTTCTCTATTTTGTATAGCTTGATAAAAGATCAGAGGATATGGAAACATACAGACTGGAGAAAGCCATTGAGAATGAAAAGATAGATCTTAAAGTGGCCATGGATCATATCATAATACTTAAGGAGCATCTCTCTCTTTCCCTAAAGAGAAGAAAAGAACTAGCAGTGCAGCTAAATGACAAGAACTATGTAGAAGAAATAATAGAAGAAACTTGAAAGGATAGGAGCTCAGAAGAAGCTGATGTAGCCATTGCAGACTTGCTTGCAAAGAATCTCAATTTACATGAAGAAATAAAAAATTTAAAAAGAGAACAGGAATTTCACTCAAATAGAATGTGTGAAGTCATGGAACTAAAGAACAAAGAAGAAGATGACAAAAATATAGCACAAGAAGAGAAAAGACTGTTGAGTACAAGATTAGAGGAAAAATAAAATGAAATCCAACACTTATCACTTCAGCAATATGATTTGGTAAGTCAACTCAACAATGCAACACAAGAATTTGTCAACCTAAGGAAAGAAAATGAAAGACTCCAGAATGATCTCAATACTGAAAAACAAACACATGAAAGTATGTTGAATTCACAAACTAGCATGGATCAGGAAACATAATTGAGAAATCAAGGACATACTGGATTAGGATATAATGAACAAGGTGAATCCTCAAAACAAGGAGCTCAAAGGAACAACAAACCTAAATGCAATAACTGTGGCAAGAGAGGGCATACATCAAATAAATGTTGGAGCAATGGAAGGTCAAAATTTAATGTTAAATGCTACAGCTACAATAAACATGGACATAGAGAAAGTGAATGCAAAGAGAAACCTAAGTTTGAAGGGAAGTGCTACAAATGCAACAAACAAGGTCATAAATCTTCTGAGTGCAGAACTAACAATTGAAATCTCGCTGAACAATTAGCCAAGGAAATTTTTGGTTGGAATTACAACACCTGGTACAGATGTTGTCACTGTGGTGAATATGGACACATTGGTGCAAATTTTACGAAGACTCACTTGAAAAAAAGAGATCCTAGTAAGATATGCTATGTATGTAAACAACTCGGACATCTGAGCAAGAACTGCATGAACAAAGAAAAGGTTGATACTAGTTTTGAGAATGGTAAACCCAAAGTCTCAGAAATCAGAGCTCAGATGAGAAAGAAATGGGTAAGGAATTCCTCAAATAATTCAGATCAAAGTAATGAAGAATATAATGACACCCTAAATAGTGAGATATTGGATCCATCATTATAGGATAATAAATCAAGGAGATGACTGGAACTGTGAAATAACAAGCCATCCTACATCAGTTCCAGATAAGCAATACAGTCCATATTCACATATTGATGCATGAGGACATATTGTAGTTCAACTTGAGTCTGAATGTTGGTTAAACCCAAGTTAGTCTATCTCACCTAAGCTGAGTCGGGCACTATTGATAACTGAAGATTTAGTTTCACCTGAGTGTTCAAGTGAATCTTGGAGCAGCACCCAAGTCACACTAGCTACTATGTATGAAGCATTTAATGAATTACTCTAACAGTTGAAAAAATCTTATATATGAAGGATTGTGAAGAGTATTGTTTACAAAGCTTTTAGTTTACTAGTCAATTTAGAGCTTTAGCAATTCTGTGTGAATTCCTAATTGAAATCATATTTTTATTATTTCATTCGAGCAATATGGCATCCACTTATAGCAGCAAGGTCAAGAAAGGTTCAGAGATGTTAGTAAGGAATACAATTTGTGATCCTCCTAAGTTCAAGCTTCATCTAACATTTGCAGAGGAGATGCACCCAATGAAAGCTCACTCCTTAATCCCTCCGAGAGTGTTACTGGTGAATGATATTCACATATTCTATCACTACAACATATAGGAGCTTGCAACCACTAAGATGAATCAAACATATGAGAAGTTATGCACAGATGGGAAACAGAAGCTCGAGCACAAACACCTCAAAACCAAGGGTTTAACACATATCATGCATATGCTGAGGGACTTCTAGACAAAGTGGATGAGATATGTTATTAGTCATGTTCATGACATGCAATTATGGCTTGATCATCCTGTGAAGATCACCAAGCAAATAATTCACTGTTTTACCGGGTTCCCTATCCTAGACAAGCTAAAAGCTACCAAAACCCAAAATAGGGATGAACTAGCAGAGTTAATTCTTGCCAAGTGGGATGACAAAGGCATGAGACACAATGGAGTAACAGACATGGAGATGAAATTTGGAATTCATGTGATAGCAAACAAGATTTACAGCTCAATCAGACCCAACAGTGTTGCATACAAAGTTGTTGACCTAGCCTACAAAGTTGTCAAGACAAATATGGTATTTGACCTAGAAAAATTACAACTCACTCAGTTGAGAAAGAACATGGAGAGCATCCGAGTATCAAAAACCAATTCATGTAAGTTTGGTTATCTTCTAATCTTCATACTACTTTATGTTGAGAAGTTCTTTCCCTTTAAAGGAACAATAGTATGGAAAAGGCATAGACCAATCATTCATCAAATTAATGATTTCATAGCTGAGATGGGAGATAATTTTGATAGTATCATGGATGGATACTTTGAAAGTTTCAAAAAAAAAAATGCAGAGTAGATATAGGATTCCCAAACAACTAGTTGAGAAGTACAAAGAAGAAATCTATTTTCTAGTTGATTGTGACAAAGTGTATAAACAAGCAGTAAAGCCTAGGGTTGCATGGGTACAACCCTTTCCATATGAAGTTAATAATGAGGAAACTAAATATATCATAGAGGCTCTTGGGAATGAATTTTTCAATCCAAAGTTACCCTACTTTGGAACCTATGAGGAAGCTAAGAGCAGAATTTATCTAGAAATTGAGATTCCTAAGATATTGAAGAGAGGAAGAAAGAGACTTGATACATTCAAGAAGAAGTATGGCAAGACCTCCGACTCTCTTTTAATATCTAAGAGAAAAGAGGAAACATTTATAATAGAGGAGATTGAGGAAATTAAATTAGACAAGGAAGAAACTGAAGTTAATCCTCCACAGAAGAAGAGGAAGACAACACCTAAACAGAAGAAAGATAAAGGCACTACCTCTGTTGTCACCCTGAGAAGATCTAGGAGGAAGCTTATATTAAGTGATGAAGAGGATGAAGATGAAGAAGATACTATGGTCTTCACAAAACCCACACCCACAGTTGATCAAAAGATCAAAGACCTTAAGGAAGGAAGAGCCATTATTTCTTTGAAATCACTGAAGTATGCTTCTAGGACAAAAGAAGAGAAGAAGAAAATTGAGAAAGTAGTGGTGGAGAAGATGGGAAAATGGAAATATGACCCTTCTGAGTTGAAGAGTTATATGACAGAAAACTTATTTAAGGAAGTCTCCATTCCCTAGAAGAATGCAGTACAAATTGAAAGGGACATAAGGGAAGAGACATTGAAGCAGGTCATGCCTACAATGAAAGGAAAAGAAGTGAAAGAGGCCTTAAGAAAATATGAGAATAATCACACCCTCAGATTCAGATCATTTCAAATATTGAGAAAAAATATTGAAGAAGTAGCTTAGAGTGCCACATTAGTGTGGAACTAAATATTTAATATTGTAGAAAGCAAAGAGAAGGAAGAAGTACTAAGTATAATCCCTCCAGTACAAGGAAATGATGACCCTCTACCTGAGGTACAAACTACTGAAGAGTCCAACGCAGAGCAGATTGCAGTTGAGGTAATGGCATTAGTACCCAAATCTCTCATACACATTATAGTGACTCCAAGCAAAGACAAAGTTGTAGAATCTACATGAAAATAGACAAAACCCGAGCAACAGACTCCTCCTACTACTGATACATGTACACCTGAGTCAATGAAAGGCTAGGTAGACATTTCTACTTTTGATTCATTAGTTATTATTGATCCAACTAGTGGTAATACAAAGTTCAATGACCTAACTAGATTGAATACTGATACTAAGGATAAGGTAGATAAGGGCAAGGAAATTGTTCCTTCACCGAGTCTTAAATCAGAGGCAGCAATAACTGATGACATAGATTTGGATAAAGAGATTATGATTCCTAATTGGGATCTATCCAATTTGTCTATAGAAAAAATGGATATCTTGGGAGAACTATGGAAGAAGAGGGCCTCGCAGTAGAAACTTAAAAAAGAAAGGCAAAGTGACAAAGTACTAGAAGATTTAAAAGGCATATTTGTAGATGCTTTGCAGATTGAAGTCAATGAAAGTGACTCAATAATGGACCAACTTGTTGAAATTGTCCACAAGTTCAACACAAACATGAATGGTTAGGAGAATTTACTTGAGAAGGCAGAGAAGAAATTCGATAACAAGGTTCTAGAGAGCATTGCAAAGAATATTGCAATTGACCAAGTGCAGCTTACATGGCTTATAAGCACTCTAGAAGCCACTGTGAAAAATGTGGTATAATTATTTGTAAAGTTGAGTGACTCCTCCAACTTTACTATGGAAATCAAGAACAAAATAGTGAACATAGATGCTGACTTGAAGGAAAGTGCAAGGCAGTTAGCATTTGACCCGAGCACCAGTTCTTCTCACTTCAAGAAAGTAAAATATCTTACTGATTTATAGGCTAAAGTGTTGAGAGAAGAAGAAAGAATCAGAGAATCTTTTACAATCATTCAGAGCCAGCTTCTACCACATATGGATGGAATGCATAAATGTATAGCACATGCTAAAACTCTCATTCATGAAAACAAATTCTCATTTGTTGAGCTGATGATAGAGCTATCTATAGAACTACAAGTTGAATTGCACATCTTGAAGGTGCTACAGGATAATTGGGACAACACTCGGTCTCAAATTTTGAAGGTACATAGTGATTTTGTATCCTACTTTGGGATAACCCTGAAGATGACATTTATTTTTTGGCATTCTTGTCAAAAACAAGGGGGAAATATCATTGTACAAGAGGGAGATATCATTGTAAATATCACATGTACAAAGAATAGTGTAGAAGATATATGTTACAATAACAGTTTTGAAAAATACAAAAAGAGTCAATTAAACCCGAGCAATAGAGAAAGTGTCAAAACCCGAGCAATCTATAAGGGGGAGTTTTGATATATCAGATACAGAGTATAATGATAAGTGTTTTTGTCACTACTTCCAAAGGGGGAGATTATAGACCCTATGGGAAGACATATTGTCAATTAGTGTCAAACCACTTAGTCATTCAGTGTTACCTGAGTACACAGTGTTACCCGAGTACACAGTGTCGCCTGAGTGTTTAGTATCGCCCGAGTGATAGTTTATCACCCAAGTAGTCTTGGACCTGAGTGACAGTTTGAAGCTGACTTTGCACATATTGTTAAATATTTTTTTTTATTGCAAGCTGACTTACAAAGTTATTTGTTAGATAAAGATATATGTTGGAATAGTCCCAAGGGATAACTGAGAGGGGGGTGAATCAGTTATCAGCAAGTTAAATTCTTTTCTCCAATTTAATTATAGAATATCATAAGCACATACACATTTAAGATAACACAAAATAGAAAACCACAATTTTGGTTACGGGGAAACCAAACTAGGTAAAAAACCCAATGGGAATTAGCACCCACAAAGATCTGTACTTGAGTATAATAATCCCTATTAGAAATTTTTACAACCCTGCTAGGAGTTGATCTTTACAATACAATAAGTATAGTGACCTGGTTAAGGGTCGGACCCTATTAGGATTCTTTTACAAATAACCATGTTAGGGGTGAGGACTCACTATCCAAAAGCTCACTGCTTAATATGGTCAGGGCTGCAACCTTCAGTAAAATAGATATACACTATATCTAGAAATGAACTGTTTAAATAGACCTATTGTCTTGATCAGTTCCAATGTATTTTTTTTATTTCACTATTTCTTCACATAGATCTTTGTCTGATAATTGAAATGACTTTACCGTCCCAAAACAATCAGCATTTTGTTCTGTCCTTCTTCTGTCTCATCTCTTCTTATTCACACTTGGTGATCTTCAAATGAACTACTATAAATATCTTCTCCAAAAGATATGATCTTTTTCATCTTTAGGAATCCCTTAAATTCTTCTTTAGTCGGCCAAACCAAGCATGCAACATAATTAGAACTGCGCAACTCAAACTGAATAGATGCATCACTTCACATAGTCGGCTCCACCAAAATTACCCAAATCTCATGCTTCAGATGAAACACGATTAGCGCCTTTGTTTAATTAACTTAGGCTCATAACTAAACATGAATCTAAACATGCATATCCCATAGATAGATGCAACTGAAGAATCACTAAAATTACTATCGGCTTTCTGAAAAACAATCTTTTGAAACTCTATCTGGTAAATAGAGTAACATAACTCAACTATTAATAAAGATCTGAATCTTTGTGTATGTACATGGTATAGTAACTATGTCTGACACATAAAAACAACCGCACAAGGCTTCCACATATCCATACTAAAAAGTGAATACAGTTCACTGCTATATACTATATGTTGTCATCAATGACAAACATACAGTCAACTATTTGTACAGAAGCAAATCTCCAACAATATATATGTAAGATAGTTTCTTTATCCAATTATAATGGAGAATATGTATATAGTATGGATGTATAATCAAAAGATGATATGATTGATGAAATATAATTGATTAAATGTTTAAAGATGTTAAGTTTATGATCACCAAGACACAGAAAGTTAATGCAAGACATTAAATCAGTTAATGTATTGTATTTTCATCGATGTCAACTTGATATAATTTTTATGGTCATGTACATACTACTAAAAGAATTCAAAGAACCAATGAATCAATGGCTATGCTATCAGTAATGCATAAAATTTAAGTATTCACAAAGTGACTGTATACACCGACGGAGTGCACACCAATGGAAAAAGTAAACCAACAAGAGAAAAGTCACAGTGTTACCCAATGAGAAAAATCATAGCATTACCAACGATAAAAGTCAAAGTGTTACCTGATGAGAAAATTATTGTGTAACCTGAAGGATAGAATTACAGTGATGCCCGATGGATGGAGATCTTGAAGACAACTGAAGTCTCACCAAAAAAATATGCATTTTTCACCGATGACTAACTGAAATATTGACTGACATAACAAAGAGTTTAGAAATGACAAAAGGCTTAGCTGTCAAGAGCTAAAAATAGAATTAACTGGTACTTATCAGTGTTTTAATCAATTAGATAAAGTCAAAGCTAAGTAAAATATTTAAAGCTTCTTTGTCTAGTTGGAAAGAAGATCTCTACGAGATTAAACAGGAGTTTTTTCTTTAAATCTAATTGGAAAGAATTCTGGATCACCCCAAGATCAAGAAATCCAAGAAATAGTGAAATCATGTCTATATAAGAGACAAGGTAATTCAATATGAATTAGGGGAGTGACAAGAGAATAGATGCTGAAGAGATTCTGAAGGAGAAGAAATTCTTCATTTCGACCTAATCAATCTAGCTGAGGAAAGAGCTAAATTCTATAGACACTGACAAAGAGTGATACAACATCACAGAGTAGAACAGTGTGGAGCAGAAGTATTGAATTGATAACATTGATCAAAAGGTAATGCACTTATAATATATCTGAATATCTGCAATTCTAGATGTATATGTGAATAGATCAATTTACTATTTCAGGTTAACCATTGAAGCATCAATTCTCTTAACCGAGAAGGACTTAAAAGTTTTTTCTAATTGAGATACATCCCAAGGAGTATCAAAAATTTTGATCATACAAAGTAGCATTGGATATGCCCGATACCTATTGATAGGCCAAGTGAGTGTTTGATCAAGGATGGTAGCATTAGATGCCAGATACTAAGTGAAAAACTATTCATTTAAATCCTCTAACAAGGTCACACCTAACAGTGTGTTTGTAACCTTTAACAGGATTGGCTCTTCACTGATCTCACTTTAAAAGAGTGAAAATTTGTACTGGTCCCAGTGGGTTTTCCCTTAACAGGGTTTCCACATTAAAAATCCATGTGTTAATGTGTCTATGAGTCATTACTTTACTTTTTTTCATTTCACATAAGTAAATCTGGATTGATCGATATACACTAATTATTTACTGTATTTCAGTAAATAGAAAGACTTCTTATTGGTAAACATACAGTAGAAGGTTTTACAAAGCATTCTGACAAGTAGTAATTTGATATAAGTATTTCAAGGGAATCATTTTTTAAGATTGATGATAACTAGAGGCTTATAAATGTGGTAATAAGTTTTTGGGTTGATTTAAGGATTAATTTTTGAGGTCATTAATTCACCCCCACCCCACCCTCAGTTATTCTAACAATTGGTATCAGAGCTTGTGTTCTTAGAAAAGGAGTTTAACAGCTCAAGCTAAAAATCACAAGATGAACAGACGAGATGTGCTCAAGTTGAACAAAGACAACTTTGCTTCATGGAAAAGCAGGATAAGACTCCACTTATCAGGTATTGCAAATGATGTTACTCAATACTTAGATATTGAATATGTGTTGCCCATAGAAGCACTCATAGTTGAACAAATGAGAGAGAAGCATGAGCACAACTGCATGATAATAGAGCTTTCTTCCTCACTCTCCAATGCTAAATTTGAAGATGTCAAATCATGCACAACTGCAAAGTAGATGTGGGATAAATTGAATCTTGTACATGGTAGCGATAAAAATGTTCTAAGACCCAAGGCAGAAAACCTTAGAGGAAAGTTTGATGATCTCAGAATGAAAGAAGGTGAAAACATCACACAGTATAACACACAAATCAAAGAGGTAGTCAATGCTATCTGAGGAGTTTGAGGTGTAGTAGATAAAGAGATAATGGTAAGTAAAATTCTAAGAACCTTACTGCCTACTTATGTTATTAGACTATCTACCATACAAGAAATGAGAGCAGTAGAAAATAACAATGTTACTTTAGATAGTTTGATTGGAAGACTGATTTCATTTGAGATGAATAACTTTGATAATAGTGTCTTACCAAACATAGATTCTGCATTTAAATTTTCTATGAGAATAAGTAAATCAAGTCATAAACACACTATGAGAAAAGATAGTGAAAGTGAAAGTGAAGAAGAAGACCTTAATGAAATTGAAGCACTTATCGCTAGAAGAATACAGAGAGAAAAGGTAAATACAAAGGTAAATTACCACTTGTATTTTTTAATTGTAAATAGATTGGACACTTTGTTGCAAGATGTCCTAACAAGAGAAAAGATGATAGAAGTAATGACATGTCATTTGAAAAGAAGTTTGATAGAGGTGAAAACCGAGATTATAGAAGCAACCGATAATCAAAAAGAAGAGATACCTGAGACTACAAGAACAAAGGAAAGAAGGCCAGTTACCTAGCTACATGCAAAGATGAAAATACTAACACCAAATCTGATGAAGACATCGAGATGGTATTTTTAGCAATAAAAGATAATTCAGGTGAAGATGAAGAAAGGTATGTAGAAACTGCACTCATATCTAAAGTTAGGAAAAATGATGTATGGATCATAGATAGTGGCTACATTCACCATATGACATGTGACAAACAAAAGTTTGAGACTTTTGAATACTACAATGGTGGTTCAGTAAGAATGGGTAATGATACACCTTGTCCAATTGAAGGTAAAGGAACTATAATGTTGAATAACCTAATAAAATGTGAAAATGCTTATTGGGTGAAAGGATTGAATTATAATTTATTGAGTGTTTCTCAGCTGAATAATTTAGGTCACAGAGTAGCATTTGAAAATAAGAAGGCAAAGATCTTCAATGAATCAGGAAAGTTGATTGGTATCGGTGAGCAGACAAAAGGTAACTTATTCTATCTGAATGATATTGACACCACTTGCTTAATGGCTAGAAATGAAGACATATGGTTATGGAATAAAAGATTGTGTCATGTGAGCTTTGACAACATGATGAAGATAAGAAAAAAGAGAAATGTAAGAGGCTTACCGACGATGACTAAGCCTGACAATATCATGTGCAAAAATTATCAAAAATGTAAGACAACAAAGTCTAGTTTCAAAATAAAAACCCATACATCTGATGCCATTCTAGAATTAGTCCATACTGATTTATGTGGACCCGTGAGGACAAAGAGTTACTATGGTGATAGATATTTTATTCTCTTTGTTGATGATTACTCTAGAATGATGACAGTTATGTTTCTAAAAGATAAATCAGAAATATTCAAGATGTTTAAATGGTACAAAGCAATGGTAGAAAAACAAAGTGGTAAGGAATTAAAATTCTTAAGATCAGATAGAGGAGGAGAATTTATTTCAGATGAATTCACTAACTTTTGCAATGAGCATGGAATAAAAAGACAAGTTTTTGCACTGAGAACATCGTAGCAAAATGGAATCGCTGAAAGAAGGAATAGATCCATTATTGATTGTGCAAGGACACTGATGATAGAGAAAGGCATCACCCAAATCTTCTGGAGGGAAGCTGTCAGTACTGATGTTTACACATTGAATAGAGTATAATTGAAGAAAGACACCTTATGAGCTATGGTATGGTTACACACCCAATGTAAGTTACTTCAAGATCTTTGGTAGTCAATTTTATATCTTAAAAGATGATAGAAATGGAAAGCTTGACTCCAAAAGTGATGAAGGTATCTTTTTAGGGTATTCCACCAAGAGCAAGGCTTATATATGTCTCCATAAAGCCTCTAACAAAATTGTTGAAAGTGTAAATTTGAAGATAGATGAATTTGCAGAGAAGAATGAAAAGGAAAGCATAAAAGAACCAGAGGACTACAACAGGTTTTTTTACAATGAAGAACCTAACACTCTACCTAACCAACAATGTATAGCTCCTGAACAATAGAATATTGCAACTGAGCATCAAGCTACAAATACCAAAAATCATGATATTGCTCAAGATGATGTACAAAGCGATGGATATCAGAATGAAGGACACAATAATGATCAAGATGATAGACAAATAACTGAACCTATAGTTTCCAGGTATGTCAGAAGGAACCATCCACAGAACCAGATCATTGGAGACAAGAAGGATGGTATGAGAACCAGAAGTAAGTCTCTAAACACAAGATGTCTAATTTTTTATTTTGAGCCAAAATTTGTCAATGCTGCACTTGATAATGAGGAATGGATTAGTGCTATGAATGAATAAATTGAGAAGATTGAGAAAAAAAATACATGGACACTTGTACCGAGACCAAATAACAAGAATTTCATTGGTACAAAATGGATATTCAAAAATAAGCTAAATGAGAATGGAGAAGTCACCAGAAACAAAGCAAGACTAGTATGCAAGGGGTATGCACAAGAAGAAGGGATTGACTATGGAGAAACCTTTGCACCTATTTTTAGGCTAGAATGAGTGAGAATATTGCTTTCTTATGTTACATTTAAAAGTTTGAAGGTATACCAAATGGATGTCAAGTCTGCATTCCTAAATGGAATACTTGAGGAATAGGTATACATTGAGCAACCAGAAGGGTTTGTTGATCCAGACAAGAGGAACATAGTATGTAGACTAAAAAAAGTCTTGTATGGATTGAGACAAGCACCAAAAGCCTGGTATTAAAGACTTCATTCCTATCTCATAAGTATTGGATTTGTAAGAACTAGTGAACATAGTAATCTTTATTCGCAGGAAGATACTGATGCTAACATTTTGATTTCTGAAATATTTGTTGATGACATCATATTTGGAGGCAATGATAGACTATGCAAATAATTTGCAAATGAAATGAGAAAATAATTTGAGATTTTTATGTTTGGAGAGATCAAGTTCTTTCTTGGTCTATAGATCATGCAACAAGATGAAAGAATTTTCATTACACAATCCAAATACATCAAGGAAGTACTAAAAATATTCAAGATGGAAGGTTCCAAGCCAATTGGAACACCAATGGAAATTGGATGTAAGCTGACAAAGGAAGACAAGTCACTAGAGGTAAAACAGACTTTGTACAGATTAATGATTGGCAAACTCATGTATGTTGTACATACTAGACTAGATATTGCACATCCAGTAGGAATAGTTGCAAGTTTTTATGCTAATCCCAGGGAATCACATATGACTACTACGAAAAGACTCCTAAGATATCTTAAAAATACCGAGGATTATGGCTTATGGTATAGAAGAGAAGGAAAATTTGAACTCAGGGTCTTTACCGACGTTGATTGTGCTGGAAACATTGATGACCAAAAGAGAAAAACTGGAGGATCATTCTTTATGGGTGATAGACTTGTCACATGGATCAACAAGAAATAAGGATGCATCTCTCAGTCTACTGCAGAAGTAGAGTATGTTGCTGCTACTACAAATTTCTCAAATATTGCATGGATCAAAAAGTTACTGAAAGGTATGCATATGAAATTTTTTGAACCAGTAATTATCTATTGTGATAACACTAGTGCAATAAACATTTCCAAGAATCCAGTCATGCATGCTAAGATAAAGCATATTTATATCAAGTGTCATTATTTGAGAGAACAAGTTCAAGCAAAGGAGGTGATACTTGAGTATGTGCATTCAACGGAATAATTGACTGATATCTTCACCAAGCCACTGCCCTAGGATACATTTAAGTACTTGAGAAAGAGACTAGGGGTCAGACCCTTGTCTATTGGTTAGTAAGATGACTAGAAGGCTACATCAGCCTACATATTATCAAAATATTATTCATGTTGATGCAAGAAAAGAGATGGACTTCAAAGATACATGTGTACATAACAAGGTATTTATCTACTCCAAGCACCAGGGTTGTTATATTTTTGATGGATTGGAAAATTCAAGGATTATATTATGGATATAAAGGATTGTTTGGCATTACTATCAAATATTTATTTGGCATTACTGTAAAAGGGGGAGATTATATCCATTATCACATTAGGGAGAGATTATAACCATTATCATATCACATTATCCAAAGGGAGATATATAACCAGAAAAGGAGAGTACATACAAAGGGAGAGATTGCTAACAAAGAGACAAAAGATACATCAAAAGAAAAGAATAGTCAAAGGGAGAGAGTTTGACACAAGAAGAGAACACATCACATCAGAAGAAGAAATATTCTACATCTATCCAATGAAGGGATTTAAGATAGAAAGATAGCTACAAGAATCAAATCTAAGCTATGTGAGCTTACCGAGGACCAGATATTTGTATCAGTTATCATACATAAGATTGGTAGTTTGATGAACTTCAATTGTTGTATTTCATATTGTATTAGTGATAATATAGTGTGATAATGTAGTTTGTTTCCATCAATGCCAAAGGGAGAGATTGATGAACTATAACTGATTGAATGTTTGAAGATATTAAGTTGATGATCACCAAGACATAGAAAGTTAATGCAAGACATTAAATCAGTTAATATATTGTATTTTCATTGATGTCAACTTGATATAATCTATATGGTCATGTAAATACTACTAAAAGACTTCAAAGAACCAATGAATCAAAGGCTATGCTATCAGTAATGAATAAAATTTAAGTATTCAAAAAGTGACTATATACACCAACAGACAGAGTAAACCAACGAGAGAAAAGTTATAGTGTTACCCGACAAGCAAAAACACAGTATTATCGACAAGAAAATTTACAGTGTTACTCAATGAGAAAAGTACAGTATAACCCGACGGAAAAAATTACAATGTTTCCCGACAGACGGAGATCCCGAAGACAACTGAAGTCTCACCGATGAAACAGTTAGTTGTCACTGATGACTAACTGAAGTATTGACTGATAGAACAAAGATTTTAGAAATGACAAAAGGCTTAGCTGTCAAGAGCTAAAAATAGACTTAACTAGTACTTATCATTGTTTTAATTGACAAGATAAATCCAAAGATATGTAAAAGATTTAAAGTTGCTTTGTCCAGTTGGTAAGAAGATCTCTACAAGATTAAACAAGAGTTTTTTCTTTAAATCTAATTGCCAAGAATTGTGGATCACGACAAGATCAAGAAAGCCAAGAAATGGTGAAATCATGTCTATATAAGAGAAAAGATAATTCAATGTGAATTAGGAGAGTGAAAGATGCTAAAGAGATTTTGAAGGAGAAGAAAGTCTCCATTCAGACCTGATCATTCTAGCTGAGGAAAGAGATAAATTTTGCAGACACTGACAAATAGTGATACAACATCACAGAGAAGAACAATGTGGAGAAAATGTATTGAATTGATAATATTGATCAGAAAGGTAATGCACTTATAATAGATCTAAAAATCTACAATTCTAGTTGTATATGTGAATAGATCAATTTACGGTTTTAGTTTAACCATTGAAGCATCAAGTCTCTTAACCAAGCAGGACTTAAAAGTATTTTCTAATTAAGATACATCCCAAAGAGTATCAAAAGGTTTGATCATACAAAGTAGCATTAGATCTACCTGATACCTATTGATAGGCCAAGTGAGTGTTTAATCAAGGATGGTAGCATTAGATGCCAGATACTTATGAGGCCTCACCCCGACCCATCATAGCTTTACTGCTCGATCACACTTTGACACTTTATGTTTTCATACATTGATAAACTTTTTATTATCCTGACAGAGACTCATGATATTATGTTATGATGATGACTATATTGTGTGGATTACATTTTGATTAGACCTAGAACATGTGGTTGATTTTGATTATATATGATTAGATCAGTGAATTGATGAGAAGACCAAATTATGATTAGACTTGACTATTTCATGGATGTTTTGTCATGGAGATTAAGGAATCCTTATGTTTAAATATTTTTGTATGAAAATTTCAATTAGGGGCTTGATTCTTCTTATTGATTAATGTTGCTAATTATGAATTGAAAATGTATATTACATGTAATTTTATCATCTTGGACTACTGATGCTCGAAGTTTAGTGTGTAGGAAAGGAAACCATGGAATTTTTTTGAGAATCAGGGCTAAACACATGTGAATTGAGTAAGCCAAGCTTTAATCCAATAACGGGTTCAAACCCCATTGTAATGTGACCCTTGTAAATGTAATTTGAATGTGTGTTGATAGTTTAAATTTATGTTGTTGTTTGGACATGTCATTGTGAATGTGATGTGCATTTTGTTTGGTGTCACTTGACACTTGAGTTGTCTATGTAGATAGTGACATGTCATTTGGGGCTGGGGCAAGAATCACTTAACCTTATATGACATTATATTAATCAGCTGCATATAGATGTCTTGTAGGGATCACATCATGTTGAAACTAGGATTTGAACCTTAGGGGTACTTTGGTGGGATTAAAAGTGATTCTAGAGTGTATTTTGACCAAAATTAGTTAACCTTAAGGGGGTACCTTGGGTTAGGGCTAGTTTTTACCAATAGGAGAAGCCTAGGTCACGATTATGACTCTCCAAAATGCCTACTTCTCAAAAGTGGTGAAAATAGAGATGGTCTAATACATCTAACTTGTCCCACACTCCTTGCTAAACTCACAATAAAGAGGGGAGACAAAAAGGCTAGTTGTCATGTTCCATTATTGCTAGTTTTTTAGTACACTTTTGGGGGTCTTTTTAGAGGGTTTTGGGAGACTTAGTGGGTGTTCATCCACTCTCTAATTTTAGAGACAATTAGGGTTTTGGAAAGAGGAAGGATAAGGATTTGGGCTCTTCTCAAGTTTCATTTTGCCATAACATATTTAGAAGGTTCGTTTCTCTTGCCATGGAGTGCTTGATTTGTTGCAAGAAAATTTGGATGTATTGTTTTATGAATATGAAATCTTGTATGGGATTCATGTATGTAATCTTGTATAGTGTTGTAGTATGTAAATTTTTTTGTCATGTGTTGGATAGGGAATGCATTTAAATTTTTATATCAACTTGTTTTTCTTTGGATTGGGAGTGTTGTTCATAGGAGTTAAGGCATTACTCACCCTTTGGGAAGGGAAGAAGTGGCCTTGAGTGAAGGGGTTAGTTGGGCTCTCCATTGTAGTGAGAGTCTCTTCTCTTGGAGAAGAGGGATAATTTTATGGAGTATGGGCTCCATGAAGCCATGTTAGAAATATTATGTTTTGGCATAGAAACGACCAATGTGTATATTGAAGGAATGTCAATGTAGCCTTGGAGAGGCATGGAGAAAAAATCTTGTTAAGAAATTTGAAAATTGTAATGGAATTCTCCTCCTTGAAAAAGCCCACCTTCACCCTACTTCAATGGGTTTGTAAAACTCATTTGTGAGACCTTGATTGGGAGTTTATTATTATTTTTGTGCATATAAAATGTTGTGAGAATTTGGATGTGAAACCTTGTTTAGCCTTGGTTCTCCAAGATCGAGGGTGGCCTCCTTGAGGCCTTGGTTGGGAGGTGAGCTTCCCATGGTATCTCTCATAAAATTTACAGGTTTTTGAAGTCATGAAGATGGTGTAAGAAGCTTGAAATAAATCTTTATTTGGGGGTAGTTGTGTGTAAGCAACTTCAATGTTGCATAGTCACTCTTGTATTGAAATTCATTTTTGTTGATAGTTGTAATGTTCAATTTTGAAGCTTCTCAAGCTAGATGTGAAGATATCTCCTTCTTTATGTAATTATTTTGTGTGTAAGAAAATACACCTTCATAAAATTAAGAATGCAAGCAACAATTCTATGGAAAGATAAACAAGTTAATCTAAAGAATTGAAACTAAACAATCTATATCATCTCATGGTTCTCTATCCAAGCTTTGTTAAGAGAGCTCTCAGGCTTAATCTCTCTCAAGGACAATCCTAGAATGAGATATGTATGAAATTTAAATGCTCCAATCTAGCTAGAATGCTCAAAATGCTCAAAAATGCTCCAAGATCATAAGAGAAAATAGAAAATGCTCCTAAACATGATATGCTAAATGAAATGCAAATGCTAAAACTCTCTCAAAAACTCTCAAATTCTCCTCAATATGCTCTCAATATTGCTCTTAATATGTCTATAATAAGGATGCTTTTGCTCTTGAATTCTTGGATCTTAAACACAAAGGAATTTGCTTGTATTTATAGCATTTTCCCAAGGGTAGGGGGTAGAGTGAGTTGATCATGATCAAAGCTTGGTTAAGTCAAAATCTTTGAGGTGTTTTCAAATGGAGAGAAAGTTGGTTGATTGTCTCAAAAAAATTAGGAATTTAAATAACTCCATATTTTAATTAAATTAGCCATGGAAGGGTGATTGGGTTGGATTTGCTCCTTTTTTGACTTGAACTATACAATTGAAAAATCAACTGCATAATTTGATTGATCCCTTTAGGCTTGAATTTAGTTATTTGATTTCATGGTTATTTGATCTTTTAATTTGATTTGAATTTTTTTCCTTTGATTTGCCTTGATTTAATGTCCATTTGATGATATTTTGAAGCATTTGGCTGAAATTTATAATTCAGAATATTTGAGATACACTTGGTCAATTTTGGGTGTCTATAGATTTATTAAATGAAAACATATTGTATACCATCCAAGTATTGTGTAAATTTATCATCTTGAAGATGTTGAAATGTAGATTGTAAGATTACCATGATGTAAAAGATATGATCTTTAGTTCATGATTATTGCATTTTAATTCCTAAAAGAAAAAAAGTTAATCATCCATGAATAGAAGGATACCCAATATTGAAAGAGAAGAACAATATTATAGTTTCATTCCCAACAATCTTAAGGAATTTTGCATCTTGAAACCTCCATAGATTCAACTCTCTTCAAACCAAAAAGAAAGAATCTCCATTTCATTTGCATCTCTTGTGAAGAAGAAATATTCTTGCTATCAACAACAAATCTAATTAGTTAGTATGTTAATATGAAATTCAACTAATACTAATAGCCCTTTAGGTATATTTCTCAATAAATCTATCCTAATGCACACTATGATCTAATGCAAGAAAAATGAAATAAGTAAATTAAATGGAAGAGCTTGTATCAAACAAAGCCCGTAGCATTTTCTAGATTTAGAGCAAAAATGCTCTCTGAAATTTGTATGGGAAAGAAAATATTCTCCTTACCATAGAGAATATTCCTTTCCCAATGTGCTTTCCCTCTAATCAAATTTGTAATTAAAACTCATTAGCATAACCATGCAATTTAACCCTTAATCAAAGATAAACTCACCTTAGTATTACCCTTTCCCGTGGGCCCCACCTTACCTCTTTATCCCTTGTATGGGATATTGGACTGTGAAATTTTTTTAAAGATTAAATAATTTTTGGGGATATTTTTCTATTCCCCTACTCCCCTAAGTCTGTGTCATTTTCCTTGCTATCCCCTTATGCCTTCTGACATGACATAACTCTTGTCCCCCAAGTCAACTCCCCTCTCAACTTGCAAAATTTCCTTGGGAGATGGGAGCCTTGGTTGGTGGGCCACTACAGATTTTACCTCCATTTCCTCCTTGTAAACTACGTACCCTTTTTGGAGGCTATGTGTATGCCATGCAAAATCTTTGGGGAGGTAGGTAAGTAGGTAGTATGGTGGGCCCCAGTGCATGTCTTCTCATCTTGCACTCTCCCCATTTGTAGATTTTGAAACCCTATGCCCTTGTCTTGTAAGGTAAAGGGGTAGATTAATTGTTAGTGGGTAGTTAGGATTAGTGGTTAATGGAAAATTAGATTAATAAGCTAGAAGGTTAGTTAGAGATTAGTCGATAGTTAAGCTAGTTAATTAGGTATTTTTCTATATTGGGTTTTAATTCTTATTTGATAGCATTTTCTTTTGCACATTAAATTAATTCAATGATGTAGCATAAAATATTGGGTATATAAATTTAGTGTTTAATTTTAATTGGTATTGGGACCATTTAGTATATTAATCATGTTTTAATTTTAATTGGTATTAAAACCATTTATCAATATAATAGTTAATCATTTTAAATGGATACTTAAACTTAGTTGTTTAGGTTAATTTATAATGGTGAGAATCGTGAATTTAATAAATCAGGATTTTGGTCTAAAGTTTTTTGATTAATCTATTAAAGAGACAGATCTGCTCAATTGATTCACTTGTATAGTTAATGTTAAATTTTAATTTATTATCAAAATAAAGGAGGATTGTATTTCTCTTGTAATCAAGGAGTTAGGGGTTATGCTCGATTGTAATTAAAAATAAATTTAAATTTTGAATTAGAGGATATTTCAAATATCTAATAAAAAGGTTAATTTAAAGTTGTATGTTAGAAATTGATGGATTAGGAATGCATGCGTTTTTATCATAGGGGAATAATTTTATTAATGATGTTAGTTGGTTAGGAAAACTAGATTTGATTTTAGCTATTGGATTTTAATTAATAGTTGTTTGATATAGTGAAATTATTATTCAATTTTAATCTTGTCAATTGTTAAATGTTTCATGTATGATTGAGAGTAGAATATTTGTAATACCCACCTCTTGGTTGCTTTTTCAGTTTCGGTTTCCAAATTCTTTTAGGCCTTTTCATGTATGTGTGGTTTATTTCATATGGTTTTGAGGATATTTATGTATGACATTTCAGTATATTATTGATTCATTTCTTAGAGTGTTATATCTCCTATTTGCATATGATTTATGGTTATTTCATGATGTTGATGTATATGTTAGGATGTCATTTAAATCATGGTTTTCTGACAATACTGACCCTAGTTTTATATGCACATGGATCATTTATATGTTTTGCATTACTGATTGATGTGCTTGATATGGTATGGGATAGAGTCGTAGTTACTTGCTTCGGCGAGATCCACATGATAAACTTGTCCCAACCATAGGTTTCTATATTATATGCATGTATGCTCATCTTTGTGATGATAGGTTTGCAGGTATTAGGCTACGTCTTCTCTAAATTATCAAGAGTGAGTGTGCCCTATTGCATTATCTCAATGGTAAGAGAGGGGAGATAGTATTCAGGTCCAAATCCATACCTTAAACCTATATTTTGTCCTATTGATGGACAAATAATCTGATTGACTACCCTAATGTTTGAATCCATCAAGTGACGTGGATTCATGAGCCTGTTTGTGTGTGTTTGTGGTTCTGTTTCAGTTGATTATCTGTTTAGATGGGTTTCAGGTGTTTTAATAATGCTTTTAGCTTGATTTATTTAATGAATTTTCATGGTAAATATTAATGTTAATTATTGCACCTATAATAAGATTAAAACATTGATATATGAAATATATGGCTATTTAATAATTAAATATTAATTAAATGCCTATATTTAATTAATTGATTTAATTATTAAGTCTTGATTAAAATAATTGAGATTTAATAAATATTAAATTCAATTAATTGTAATTAATTGTGCATAGTTGAATTATTGTATATCATCTTAAGTTGCAAGGTTAATTGATTTATTTAATTGAAATATTATCTCATGCATTTTCAATTTAACACTTTGCTTTGAAATTATAAAGTTGAGTTTCTGTTGCATGCTTTAAGTGAAATTGAAAATAAAGGAATTATCTTAATTAATAATTAAATAATCTATTTTCCCTTTAGGTTTTTCACTTTTTGAAAACCTAATTGCTTGGATTATCTATATCTTTGTATTAGAGGCCTTTTTGAAGGTTGTTCAATCAGGGAGAAGGAAAAATCAGGGAATTGGGATTTTGAGGAGGTTTGCTTGGATTTGGAATTCATCTTGCTTGGATTTGAGGGTTTGATCATCTCTTCTGTTACTAAGGTAGGATCTTGAGATTTTTAATTCTAGTTTTCAGATCCTTGTCTTCTATGCATCTGAAAACTAGGATCCTTTGCTTGATCTTCTCTGTTTGTGTTTTTGGTGATTCCATTGATTAAAATGATGAAAAAATGTGTTCTTTGATCTATTTTTGTTTTCCTTCATATTTTCATGTCAGATCTATGATTATGAACATGAGGGTTTCATTTTTGGGTGTTGAATGCCAATTGGGTATAAGGGTTTTTGTAGGAAAGGATTTTGTTTAGAATTTCTCTTAGGGTTTCAATTTGGGAGAAAATGTCTTCTTTGGATGAAAATTTGTTATTGTTGGAGAAATAGCTTCCAAAACCTCAGATCTGTATCTTCCTGCCATGAAAAGATGAAAATCATACCCTCACCATGTCCCTTCCCAAACCCCTGATCAGATCTGTAAGAAAATAATGAAAAAGAGTTAATTTACATGTTTATGATACAAGAAAACCCTTCTTGAAATTAGTAAATAATAAATTAGAAACTCTCCTTGTTTTTATCATTATAGCATGTTGCAAAAGAAGGAAAAAAAAAACTCTCTTTACTTTATTTATAATTCGTGTTAAAAAAAAGGAAGCCTATATTAGTGAAAATATAGTTTATAAATTAATTTATAGAGGCTATTTATGCATTTCACTTTGAAGATTGAATTATTTTTGGCTAGTAATTTCACAGGATTAATGAATTTGCATAACATGTGGTTATAAATTTTTTAAATCACTGCGTTCTATATTTGCCTCTTCTAAAAATGTACAATACCATGCCATGACATAATCATTTTAGATGTTATTAGGATTGATGTGCGTATTCCACCTGTATGTTTATGTTGGGATTGTTTTAGCATGGTATCTTGCATGTTGTTTAGTACATGTGTCTTACTATGTTATGTTGGTTCATTTCTTTTCTAAACCTAGTGTCTTCTGAACTCAGGATATGTGATCCTTTGAGATTGTCTCATACTGTTATGGTTAGTTGAGAACCAGTAGTTCCTATATGGGTAGGAACCATTTTATGAGTTCATGAGATTATTTATGACCTTGAGCTTAGGGGATGGTTAGTTAGGTGCATCTTAGGGGAGTGGCTTGCAATGGAATTCTGGGGCCCAAAGAGGCTAGTCCAGGGTGACCTATTTTAAGTTCTTTAAATAAGTGATAACTTAATAATAAAACTTGGGGATTACATCAAATACAAGATTAGTTAGCATGTTGAGCATCCGGGGTCCAGAGTGACCAGTCTACGGTAAACTCAAACTAGATGATGCTTAAGGGTCTGAGGTCCATAGATACCTATCGCGGGTAACTCAAGTATATGTTCCTATGATGACACTCACATAGCATATAGCTTAAGTCTCCTCCATAGGTTCTATGGTACCTTTTATGGTTGTCTTTGACATTTGGCTTTTGGATTCAATATATGGTTGTGATGGTGTTTTGGATATATTATGTATGTTACTTTATCTATAGATGATGTGTCTTATTTGATCTTGGTTTTACAATTGTCTTGATCTTTCCATCCTTGTGCTTTTTCTTTAGTCTTTTGCGTGTGATCAAAAAGCTTCTAGGATCTTCCTAGGTATTTCTTTATGATGGCTTGTATACCTTTGATTGTCTTCATATTATATACCCGTGTGAGTGGGCCTATTATTATCTCCTTAGCATGGTAGGAGTTTGATGGGGAGGTCACCTTACTATCCTAGACTCCTACTCTCTCTTAGGAATCTCACCTTGGACCCTATTCACTTCAGGATCCTCTAGACTCACACATGAGTCTCTTAGGGTTACTCTCAGAGCCTAACTAGAAGGATTTCTATTCTCCCTCTCTCCTAGGTTTCCTACCCACTGAAAGTTTCACTCTTTACCTCCTCCTACTCTTCATGACTGAATAAAGTCAGTCATGCACCTCTCTTCCTCTATCTCTTCTTCTACAAGTTCTCTAGCCAGACCATTAAGCTCGCCTAGGACTTGTCTACCATTCTGACTAGCCACTTCTCAAACACAGACACAAGAACAAAATAAAAATACACAATGGGTACCATTTGACTGGCACACTCCATAACCCTGATTATGAGAGTCAAAAGATATCCATTGAACTGAATTGAAATCAAAATCTTACTCTACAGAAATCTGCACACAACACAAAGAACACACAGTGCACACTGAAAACTCTTATTTATTGAAATCAGGAAATTACAATTAAAACACACAGAAACTTCCTCTGCTAGCCTTCACAACTTCAGTTCTTTAACAACAACCTTCTACAAGTTTTCTTCCTCAATTATATATTCAGCCTCTTCTTGATTTGTAACCATTTTTAGGTTACCTAGCCGCCTAAAGATTATAATTTCCTCGGCTCTTCATCTTCTTCCTGTAACTGTCATCATTCTCATCATCCTCTGCATGGTTATTGACGTGGACCTTATTTTCTTTCGTGGCATTCTCTTTTTTCCTTTTTTGTATCTGACTTTTCCACTTCCCTCTGCGTTGTTGACAAGTCAACCATAATCTGAAGGTTAGTCACACTGTCACGAGTCTTATTAACTATGCATGCTTCACCCTGCGACCTTGCGATACCTTGTTGTCGCGCACTCACAGCACTTCCAACCGAGCTACCTATTCCTCTGTGACCTTGCATTGCATTATGGTCGCACGCTCGCACCACTTAAACACTGGCTTTCAATTACTCTGCGATGCATTGTAGTCGCGTGATCGCACTGCTTTGAACTGAGCTGATGTTTTCCCTTGCGACTGTGCAATGCATTGTAATCGTGTATCCACAACACTCTGACATGAGTTGTTGATTAGTCTATGGCTGTGAGATGAGCTCTCATCATGCTCTCGCGCACTTATAAACTTAACTATCTGTTACTTCGCGACCTTGCAATGCCTTGTTATCGCACACTCGCAACACTTCTCCCTTAACTGTTGATTCATCTGTGACTGGGTGATACATCATCGTCGCATTCTCACAACTATTTTCCACTAACTGCTGAGTACCCGGCGACTTCGTGATACATGGTCATCGCACTGTCGCGCCCATTTCAAGCTGACTGCCGATAGACCGCTGACTGTGCGATGAGCTATTGTCGCATTGTCACACCAGCTTTACACTAACCGTCCACCAACTCGTGAGCATGTGATACATTGTCTTCGCATTGTCACACACTATTTTTTCTTAACTGCTAATCGCTTGTGACTGTGTGATGAGCTCTTGTCACTCACTCACACACTTAAGAACTTAACCGCTGATCAGCTCGCGAGTTTGTGATTCACTATTTTCTATTGACCGCTGAGCATCTGCGACTTTGTGACAAGAGCTAAGAACTGTTAAGGTTTTGGAGAATAACAGAAACTACCAGCCAAACAAAACTTCATCATTCACTGTGATCTACTCCCGGACCACCTCTGTTAAACTGCTAGGGCTTGGAGCAAGAAACCCTAGGGTGCTCTGCACCATACTCCCCCCTCTGCGAAGGAAGAATTTAGTTTGAATTAGTCAGAAACAATGTTGAACTAATTCCTTACTTTCTACAGTCTTCTTCATCCATCCATGTCACTTCTGCTTTTGGTAACCCTAACCATTTGACTGGGTATTCTCTGTATACCCTTTGTCGAGTTGTCTTCTGAGCTCGTGAATCCAGGATTTTCTCTGCTTGCAACTTGGACTTAGTCTTCACCTGTATACCTTGAACATCTTTTCCTATTTCCATCTGCTGAGTAATCTCAGGTATCACTGGTCCTCTATATGAAATAAGATCCTGCACATTAAAAATAGGTGATATATCCAAATTGTTAGGTAAATCAATTTTATAGGCATTCTACCCATACTTCTCCAATATCTTGCAGGGACCTATTCTCCTCATTTGCAGCTTTGTAGGAATCCCCTTCTATAATCTGGCTTTGTTCAGATGTACCATTACCAGATCTCCAATTTGAAATTGGACTTCTCTCCTTACTTCATCTACCTTCTCTTTTAATCTTTGATTTGATTCAATCAGATTCTTCTTCACCTGATCATGTATCTCCTTCATAGACTGTGAAAAGTCATCAGCATGTCCACTTATCACTTCCTGTCCTTTTAATTCTCTGAGTTCACAAACTCCACATGGATGCATCCCATATACAATCTGAAATGGGCTTTTCCCTATAGTCTTGTTAACACTATCATTATAAGCAAATTATGCCTGTGGTAACACTTGATCCCAGGCTTGTCCATACTCCTTTGGTAAGCATCTAAGCAAGTTTCTTAACACTCTGTTGATAACTTATGTCTGTCCATCTGTTTGAGGATGGTAGGCAGAACTGTGGGACAAATTAGTTCCCAATCTTCTCCATAAGGTCTTCCAAAAGTGACCCATGAACTTGACATCTCTGTCAGACACTATGCTTACTGGCAAACCATGAATTCTAACTATTTCCTTGAAAAATAAGTGAGCAATATGACTGGCATCATTAGTGGTCTTACAAGGTATAAAATGACTCATTTTGCTGAACCTGTCTACTACAACAAAAATGCTATCATAACCAGTCTTTGTCCTAGGTAACCGCACAATAAAATCCATACTCAAAAATTCCCAAGGCCTATCTAGTATGGGTAGTGGTTGATACAAACCATCATTTGTAGAGGTCCCCTTTGCCTTTTGACAAATTGTGCATTGCTCTACATATCTCCTTACATCTTTCTGCATCTTCGGCCAGTAATAGTATCTACTTACTAATTCCAGAGTCTTATTCTATCCAAAATGCCCACTCAAGCATCCATTGTTCTTTTCTTGTATCAGGTTCTCTCTCATGGAACCCCTTGGAACACATAATTGATTTTCCCTAAACAACAAGCCATTCTGCAGAGTGTAGTTAGCAAATTCACTGTGAAAATGATTTTCAAAATCAGAGCATACCT
>MU223672.1:856819-888057 GCA_018584345.1 Thuja plicata
TGAAACATCTACAAATTTCAAACCCAAATCTTTAACTGGGCTCTGATACCAATCTGATGGGGAGGTCACCTTACTATCCTAGACTCCTACTCTCTCTTAGGAATCTCACCTTGGACCCTATTCACTTGAGGATCCTCTAGACTCACACATTAGTCTCTTAGGGTTACTCTTAGACCCTAACTAGAAGGATTTCTATTCTCCCTCTCTCCTAGGTTTCCTACCCACTGAAAGTTTCACTCTTTACCTCCTCCTTCTCTTCATGACTGAATAAAGTCAGTCATGCACCTCTCTTCCTCTATCTCTTCTTCTACAAGTTCTCTAGCCGGACCATTAAGCTTGCCTAGGACTTGTCTACCATTCTGACTAGCCACTTCTCAGACACAGACACAAGAACAGAATAAAAATACACAATGGGTACCATTTGACTGGCACACTCCATAACCCTAATTATGAGAGTCAAAAGGTATCCATTGAATTGAATTGAAATCAAAATCCTACTCTACAGAAATTTGCACACAACACAAAGAACACACAACACACACTGAAAACTCTTATTTATTGAAATCAAGAAATTATAATTAAAACACACAGAAACTTCCTCTGCTAGCCTTCACAACTTTAGTTCTTTAACAACAACCTTCTACAAGTTTTCTTCCTCGATTATATATTCAGCCTCTTCTTGACTTGTAACCATTTTTAGGTTACCTAGCCGCCTGAAGATTCTAATTGCCTCGGCTCTTCATCTTCTTCCTGTAACTATCATCATTCTCATCATCCTCTACATGGTTGTCGATGTGGACCTTATTTTCTTCCGTGGCATTCTCTTTTTTCCTTTGTCATATCTGACTTTTCCACTTCCCTCTGCGTTGTTGACAAGTCAACCATAATCTGAAGGTTAGTCACACTGTCGCGAGTCTTATTAACTATGCATGCTTCACCCTGCAACCTTGCGATACCTTGTTGTCGCACACTCACAGCACTTCCAGCCGAGCTGCCTATTCATCTACGACCTTGCGCTGCATTGTGGTCGCGCACTCGCACCACTTAAACACTAGCTATCAATTACTCTGTGACTCTACGATGCATTGTAGTCGCGTGCTCACACTGCTTTGAACCGAGCTAATGTTTTCCCTTGCGACTGTGCAATGCATTGTAATCACGTACCTGCAACACTCTGACATGAGCTACCAATTAGTCTGTGGCTGTGCAATGAGCTCTTATCATGCTCTCGTGCACTTATAAACTTAACTGTCTGTTACTTCGCGACCTTGCGATGCCTTGTTATCGCGCACTCGCAACACTTCTCCCTTAACTGCCGATTCATCTGTGACTGGGTGATACATCATCGTCGCATTCTCGCAACTATTTTCCACTAACTGCTGAGTACCCAGTGACTTTGCGATACATGGTCATCGCACTGTCACACCCATTTCAATCTGACCGCCGATAGACCACCGACTGTACGATGAGCTATTGTCGCATTGTCGCACTAGTTTTACACTAACCGTCCACCAACTCACGATCATGCGATATATTGTCTTCGCGTTGTCGCGCACTATTTTCTCTTAACTGCTAATCACCTATGACTGTGCGATGAGCTCTCATTGCTCACTCGCACACTTAAGAACTTAACCGCCAATCAGCTCACGAGTTTGCGATTCACTATTTTCTGTTGACCGCTGAGCATCTACGACTTTTCAACAAGAACTAAGAACTGTTAAGGTTTTGGAGAATAATAGAAACTGCCAGCCAAACAAAACTTCATCGTTCACTGTGATCTACTCCCGGACCACCTCTGTTAAATTGCTAGGGCTTGGAGCAAGAAACCCTAGGGTGCTCTACACCAGAGTGGACCTTTGGTTCCACACGATCGGGTGGTAGTGATTCTTATTACCATTGAGATCCGATGGTTCTTCTTCTTTCTTGGATGATCCTTGTTGCAGTTATATCTTCTTATTCTTTTGGAGACTTGTACAGTTTCATGAGTTGTATATTTGTACCATATGTGTGTATTGGTTGACATCATTTGGAGGATGTATCATGTTGTATTCATCATGTTTATCTAGGAGGTTTTGATCTTATCATATCAGTTGTTATCTTGTAATAGTGTATCGAATGTGATACCTATATTAGTTGTTGTATCATGCTTGTAATAGAGTGATTAATACATACCCTGTGACATGTAAAGAGGATGTGAGTTATGTGATGTATATTATTAGATTCATTTGATGTATCCTTTATGTTAGTTCTTTATGGTTGTTATTCATAGATTATCTTGCTCAAGTGATTCTACGTCAAGGAACCCTCGAGGATTGGTATCTATGTATGAGTTGTTCTTATGTGTATGTCATGTATCTCATTGTTATCATTATTGTTTGTAAACATTTAAAAAAAAATTATCCTATTAACTCAGTGTCAAGTTTAGGTTAGTTCTCCTGGGTTCCCTCGTGCGGCATTACAATATTAATCTGACTGGGCTTGAGCTAGTAGTTAATGTTAACTAGAACTAGACTTGAATAGATTAAGTTTTAATCTAGGCTAAAAGTCCAAGTAAGTATTAGGGCAACCTAGATCAACATATGTTCATAACCACTAACTACCATCATGATTCTAAACATGGAATTAGAGTTAGATCAACCTGAGTTGAGTATTCATTAAACCTGTGGAACAAGTTGATGCCCAATTCTGCATCTATTTGTGGCATGACCCTTGTTTAGTCTACGTATATTCCTTGGAATTTTAAGGTTAACTCTACCTTGCTATTACCCTTCCAACTCAACCATTGTTAGATGTGTGTACTTATGTGTTTAAAAAAAAAAAAATTGTGTGTGTTTTGCCCTAGTTTTGGGCATGACATTTTGGTATCAAAGCCAGTGTTTCGACACAAGGAACCTAACCCATTACATTTCAAATCACTCTAAACTTAAATCATTGTGTAGGATGCCTATGGTCACTAGAGCTAACCGATAAGGCAGAGGTTGTAGAGCTCCCCGTGCGGGGGCAGGACAGGAGGATCCACCACCTCCACCACCACCATTGCCACCACCACCTCTGAACCCTAACCAAGATATTATAGATGTTCTCCAAAATCTGGCTAGGGTGATTCACCAGAGACTACCACCCGTAGTTCAGCAGTAGGTTCCCGAAAGGGAAGCACATGTTTCAGAGAATAAGAGAGCAGTTAGCAGAGAGAGGAGTAGGAGTCCTCCACCCAGGTCTGTTGAGGGTCATGATGATCAAGAGGGTGAGTCAGTTCATCAGGTTGTTATACTATGCAAGCATGAGATGCATTCCAGGGAGAGACCCCCTAGAGATGTTGGAGATGAGATTCAAGAGTTATTACAACTCCAACCACCCTTGTTTTTGGGATCCACTAATGGGTTAGTAGCAGAGGCCTGGTTACAAAGTTTACAGTGATGTTTTGGATTGTGCCCTTATGGGAGTAATCTAAAGGCATGACTAGTAGTCCATCTCCTATAGGAGAAGGCTTCCACTTGGTGGGAGTAGGAGGTGTCCATTGGTGGAGTGAGAATTGACACACTCACTTGGGAGACTTTTGTGGCCCATTTCCATGAGAGATATCTCTCCAGGCATTTCAGACAGAGATAGATAAAGGATTTCCATGATCTCCAATAGAGAGGCCTCACAGTGAACCAGTATGAGAGTCAATTTCTTGAGCTCCTTACATATGTTGATTACATCAAGGATGAGAAACTACGTATTCACCATTTCATTAAAGGACTTAATATGTCTCTTCAGAGCATAGTGTGCCTAGCATTCCCTACCACATTTAGAGGGGTAGTTGAGATGGCACTTGTAACCAAGGATATCCATACTAGACAGGAGTCTCAGGATCGGTCCTAGCACTGGAACCCCTCTTCTTAGTAGTCAAGACAGTAGAGACCCCCTTGGAAAGGAAAACAAAATCACTCAACAGGATCCTTTAAGGGTTAGCAGTCTCAGCAGCAGAGATCCCAACAAGATTCTAGACAGAGGCATTCACAGGGTTATCAGGGCTCTAAGCCCAAACAGTGGTAGTCTCAGGGCCCTAGACATTATCATAGGACACAGACCCCTCAGACATAGTCAGCTAGGACTTAACAGTCCTCTAGGGGTAGATACAATGGTTCTAGCAAGACCAGAGGGTCGCATCAGCCTAGGACACATGGAGTGCAGATTCAGATCTGTGGGCCATGTTACACTTGTGGTGGTATGGGTCATTTAGCGAGAGAGCACCCATAGGGACAGACAGCCAGTGGTCAGAGAGGGCCTACCTTAGAGCCTAAAGTTGGAGATATGGGTAGATCCCATTGAGTTTTTGCAGTGATTGATAACCACCAAGCCGAGCACCAGGCCACGATCATTGAGGCTGCAAGTATGTTTCAGGGTACCAGTGTTTCTATCTTGTTTGATGCAGGAGCCACAGACTCCTTTATATCTCCCTATGTAGTGGAGTGTTTCAAGCTGGTGTTAGTTAGACAGGATGTTGGTTGGGAGGTTGAGTTAGCTTCTAGACCTAGAGTCTTTGTTAGTTCCTTAGTTCACAGTTGTCAGATTCAGATTTGAGACCTTATCATGAAGATTGATCTCTGCATTACCCCTCTAGGCTCTTATGATGTAGTCCTTGGCATGGATTGGCTATGTTCCCACAGCGCCAAGGTGGATTGTCGTCATAAGAGGGTTGAGTGTGTTGATGATCATGACACTTCTATGGTTATATTTGGGATACAAAGACCCGTATCCCTTCACATTATTTCTGCTATGTAGCTTAGGCGATGCGTGCGGAAGGGATGTCAGTTATTTTCCATCACCATTAGTGATAGAGAGGAGGATTCAAGAGGGGAGCCTTCACTCAAGGATTTCCCTATTTTTCAGGAGTTTGCAGATGGATTTCCTACCGAGCTACCTGGTATGCCCCCACCTAGGGTAGTTGATTTTCACATAGATCTTAGACCAGGATCTGAGCCAGTATCTAGAGAACCTTACAGGATGACCACACATGAGCTCAATGAGCTCAAGATTTAGTTAGAAGAGCTCTTGGAGAAAGGACATGTCCGACCTAGTGCATCACCTTGGGGTGCACCTATGACTTTTGTGAAGAAGAAGGATGGGTCACTTCGATTGTACATTGATTATTGGTAGTTGAATAAAGTAACGATTAAGAACCGATACCCACTTCCCAGGATTGATGATATATTTGATCAGTTACAGGTTGCCTGAGTGTTCTCTAAGATAGATCTAAAGTTAGGGTACCATCAGTTACAGATTGTGGAAAGTGATATCCATAAGAATACTTTTTGTAGGAGGTATGGTCACTATGAGTTCACAGTAGTGCCATTTGGCCTCATTAATGCTTAGCTATATTTATGAGCCTCATGAACGGAGTATTTCATGCATTTTTGGATAAATTTGTAGTAGTGTTCCTTGATGATATTCTAATATATTCTCACAATGAGGAGGAGCATAATGTGTATCTGAGATAGGTTCTGCAGCATTTGAGAGAGAATCAATTATATGGAAGCTTTTCAAAGTGTGCCTTCTTTAGACCTGAGGTGCATTATCTTGGTCATGTTATATCCGATGATGGGATCTCTATAGACCCATTGAAGATTAGAGCTATTATGGACTGGCCAGCACCCACCAGTATCACTGAGGTTAGAAGTTTTATGGGCTTAGCAGATTATTACAGATGCTTCATGGTAGGATTTTCTAGAGTGGCTCATCCCTTCACCTCCCTTCAAAGAAAGGGGAAGAGGTATGAATGGACAGAGAAGTGTGAGAGAGCTTTCAAGAATCTCAAGAGATCCTTCACTAGTGGACCGATTTTAGCAGTGCCAGATCCTTAGGTGGATTTTGTTGTATGTACTGATGCTTCATTGGATGCTTTAGGATCAGTCCTTATGTAGGAGGGTCATCCTATATCTTTCGAGTCTAGGAAGCTAAAGACTCATGAACTTAATTATCCTAATCATGACCTAGAACTCATAGCGGTGGTTCATGCTTTAGTGAGATGGAAACATTTCCTTCTAAGTCACCGATTTGAGCTTCATTCAGATCACAAGAGCCTACAATATATCTTTACACAACCCAATCTTAATGCTAGGAAGAGGAGATGGATGGAATTTTTGTGTGAGTATGATTTTGGTGTTCATTACATTAAGGGGAAGGAGAATGTAGTTGTAGATGCCTTGAGTAGGAGGTGACATGAGCTCTCATCTATGACTTCTAGTACCGATTTGAGGGACCATATTTTGCATCATTTTCCAAGGGATGGATTATATGTAGAGGTTTTTCAGTTTATCCATTCTCAGAGACCCTTGGAGGGAAAATTTGTAGAGTATTCCTTGGAGTTTGATGGAATTCTACATCATAGGGGACACATCTATGTACCTTCTATGGGTGACTTGCAGATGTTTATTGTACTTGAGGATCACAAAGTACCTTATGTAGCTCATTCAGGAGTTAAGAAATTACATGCTGATATGAGATAGTTGTACCATTGGCTGGGTATGAGATTGCAGATTTCCAACAAAGTTGCTATATATCTAGAGTGCCAGAGAGTGAAGGTAGAGCATAGTCATCCAGGTCAGCTCCTGAATCCACATGAGATTTTCAAGTGGAAGTGGGATACTATATCTATGGACTTCATTTTTGGTCTCCCTATGTCTTCTCACCGTCGTGATTCTATCTTGGTGACAATCGACACATTGACTAAGGTTGCCCACTTCTCACCCATGTGTACTACATTCACAGCATGAGATGTAGCTCAAGTCTTTTTGCAGGATATTATCATACTTCATGGCATTTCCCATAAGATCATCTCTGATAGAGACTCCTTGTTCACATCAGCCTTTTGGAGAGAGTTACAGGCAGCATTAGGCACTAGGCTCAATTTTAGTACATCATATCAGCCTCAGATAGATGGCTAGACTGAGAAGGTTAACCAAGTATTAGAGGACATGCTGTGCATGTATGTGATGGACCATCAGGTCAAGTGTGAGAAATACCTACATCTGGTCAAGTTTGCCTATACTAATGGGCATCATTCTTCTATAGGTATGCAACCATATTAGGCCTTGTATGATAGACCATGCAGGACACCACTGAGTTGGGAGAGGATCAAGGATAGAGTATCTATTGGACCTCAGCTAGTCAAGGATATGGAGAAATGGGTTTTCTTGATTAGACAATGCCTTAGGGAGGCTCAGGATTAACAGAAGAAGTATGCAGATGCAAAGAGGGTTGATCATGAGTATATGGTTGGAGATAGGGTCTTCTTGAGAGTGCACCTGCATAAGAGTCTAATCCATTCTGGAAAGGGCTCTGAATTAGTGCCTTGCTTTGTTGGACCTTTTGATATATTGGAGAGGATAGGACCAGTTGCCTACCATCTAGCCTTGCCACCCAGCCTGTCATGCATCCACGATGTGTTTCATGTATCCGTGCTACAGAAAGATATTTATGATGAGTCTCACATTATAGATTGGGATGCCTTGCAGGTGGATTCAGATGGATAGCTAGCATTAGATCCCATTCATATTATAGCTTGACAGACCCTTGCACTTTGAAGTCAAGAGCTGGATCAGGTTAGCGTCCAGTGGGATTGTTATGATGAGGTCACAGCTTCATGGGAGGATGCAGCACACATGAGATCTCAGTACCCATATCATTTTGATGAACTCCAAGAGGAAGTTCATGCCTACTGGGGGAGGATGTGAGGCCTCACCCTGACCCATCATAGCTTTACTGCTCGATCACACTTTGACACTTTATGTTTTGATACATTGATACACTTTTTTTTATCTTGACAAAGACTCATGATATTATGTTATGATGATGATTATATTGTGTGGATTACTTTTTTATTAGACCTAGAACAGGTGGTTGATTTTGGTTATATATGTTTAGATCAGTGAATTGATGAGAAGACCAAATTATGATTAGACTTGACTATTTCAAGGATGTTTTGTCATGGTGATTGAGGAATCCTTATCTTTAAACATTTATGTATAAAAATTTCAATTAGGGGCTTGATTCTTCTTATTGATTAATGTTGCTAATTATGAATTGAAAATGTATATTACATGTAATTTTATCATCTTGGACTACTGATGCTTGAAGTTTAGTGTGCAGGAAAGGGAACCATGAAATTTTTTGGAGAATCAGGGATAAACACATGTGAATTGAGTAAGCCAAGGTTTAATCCAATAAGGGGTTGAAACCTCATTGTAATGTGACCCTTGTAAATATAATCTAAACATTTGTTAATAGCTTAAATTTATGTTGTTGTTTGGACATGTCATTGTGAATGTGATGTATATTTTGTTTGGTGTCACTTGACACTTGTGTTGTCCCTATGGATAGTGATATGTCATTTGGGGATAGGGAAGGAATCACTTAACCTTATATGACATTATATTAATCACTTTCATATAGATGCCTTGTAGGGATCACATCATGTTGGAACTCGAATTTGAATCTTAGGGGTACTTTGGTGGGATTAAAAGTGATTCTAGAGTGTATTTTGACCAAAATTAGTTAACCCTAAGGGGGTACCTTGGGTTAGGGCTATTTTTTTACCTATGGGAGAAATATAGGTCACCATTATGACTCTCCAAAATGCCTACTTTTTAAAAGTGGTGAAAATAGAGATGGTCTCATGCATCTAACTTGTCCCACACTCCTTGCTAAACTCACAATTAAGAGGGGAGACAAAAAGGGTAGTTGCCATGTCTCGTTATTGCTAGTTCTTCAGTACACTTTTGGGGGTCTTTTTAGAGGGTTTTGAGAGACTTAGTGGGTGTTCACCCACTCTCTAAATTTAGAGACAATTATAGTTTTAGAAAGAGGAAGGATAAGGATTTGGGCTCTTCTCAAGTTTCATTTTGCTATAACACATTTGGAAGGTTGGTTTCTCTTCCCATGGAGTGATTGATTTATTGCAAGAAAATTTAGATGTATTATTTTATGAATATGAAATCTTGTATGGGATTCATTTATGTAATCTTTTATAGTGTTGTATTATGTAAATTTTTCTGTCATGTGTTGGGTAGGGAATGCATTTTGATTTTTGTATCAACTTTTATTTCTTTGGATTGGGAGTGTTGTTCATGGGAGTTAAGGCATTACTAACCCTTTGGAAAGGGAAGAAGTGGCCTTGGGTGAAGGGGTTATTTAGGCTCTCCATTGTAGTGAGAGTCTCTTCTCTTGGAGAAGAGGGATAATTTCATGAAGTATGGGCTCCATGAAGCCATGTTGGAAATATTATGTTTTGACATAGAAATGGCCAATGTGTATATGGAAAGAATGTCAATGTATCCTTGGAGAGGCATGGAGAAAAAATTTTGTTGAAAAATTTGGAAATTGTAATGGCATTCTCCTCCTTGGAAAATCCCACCTTCACCCTACTTCAATGGTTTTGTAAAACTCATTTGTGAGACCTTGATTGGGAGTTTATTGTTATTTTTGTGCATATAAAATGTTGTGAGAATTTGGATGTGAAACCTTGTTTAGCCTTGGTTCTCCAAGATCGGGGGTGGCCTCCTTGAGGCCTTGGTTGGGAGGCGAGCTTCCCATGGTATCCCTCTTGAAATTTAAAAGTTTTTGAAGTCATGAAGATGGTGCAAGAAGCTTGAAAGAAATTCCTATTTAGAGGTATTTGTGTGTAAGCAACTTAAATGTTGCATAGTCACTCTTGTATTGAAATTCATTTTTGTTGATGGTTGTAATGTTCAATTTTGAAGTTTCCCAAGCTAGATGTGAAGAGATCTCCTTCTTTATGTGATGATTTATTAAAGGAAAACATGTTGTGTACCATCTAATTATTGTGTAAATTTATCATTTTGAAGATGTTGAAATGTAGATTGTAAGATTACCATGATGTAAAAGATAGGATCCTTAGTTCATGATTATTGCATTTTAATTTCTAAAAGAAAAGAAGTTAATTATCCATGAATAGAAGGATACCCAATATTGAAAGAGAAGAACAAAATTATAGTTTCATTCTCTATAATCTTAAGGAATTTTGCATCTTGAAACCTCCATAGATTCAACTCTCTTCAAACCAAAAAAAAAAAGAATCTTCATTTCATTTGCATCTCTTGTGAAGAAGAAATATCCTTGCTATCAACAACAAATCCAATTAGTTAGTATGTTAATATGAAATTCAACTAATACTAATAGCCCTTTAGGTATATTTCTCATTAAATCTATCCTAATGGATACTATGATCTAATGAAATAAAAATGAACTAAGTTAAATAAATGGAAGAACTTGTATCAAACAAAGCCCATAGCATTTTTCAGATTTAGGGCAAAAATGATTACTAGAATTTGTATGGGAAAGGAAATATTCTCCTTACCAAAGAGAATATTTATTTCCCAATAGAATTTCCCTCTAATCAAATTCATAATTAAAATGCATTAGCATAACCATGCAATTTAACCCTTAATCAAAGATAAAATCACCTTATTATTACCCTTTCCCATGGGCCCCACCTTACCTCTTTATCTCTTGTATGGGATATTGGACTGTGAAAAGTTTTTAAAGATTAAATAATTTTGAGGGCTATTTTTATATTCCCCTACTCCCCTAAGTCTGTGCCATTTTCCATGCTATCCCCTTATGCCTTCTGACATGACATAACTCTTGTCCCCAAAGTCAACTCCCCTCTCAACTTGCAAAATTTCCTTGGGAGATGGGAGCCTTGGTTGGTGGGCCACTACAGATTTTACCTCCATTTCTTCCTTGTAAACTGTGCACCCTTTTTGGAGGCTATGTGTATGCCATGTGAAATCCATGGGGAGGGAGGTAAGTAGGTAGTATGGTGGGCCACAGTGCATGTCTTGTCATCCTGCACTCTCCCCATTTTCAAATTTCGAAACCCTATGCCGTTGTCTTCTGAGGTAAAGGGGTAGATTAATTGTTAGTGGGTAGTTAGGATTAGTGGTTAATGAAAAGTTAGATTAATAAACTAGTAGGTAAGTTAGAGATTAATTGATAGTTAAGCTAGTTAATTAGGCCTTTTTCCATATAGGGTTTTAATTCTTATTTGATAGCATTTTCTTTTGCACATTAAATTAATTCAATGATGTAGCATGAAATATTATGTATATAACTTTAGTGTTTAATTTTAATTGGTATTGGAAACATTTATCAATATAATGGTTAATCATTTTAAATGGATACTTAACCTTAATTTTTTAGGTTAATTTATAATGGTGAGATTTGTGAATTTAATAAATCAGAATTTTGGTCTAAAGTTTTTTTATTAATATATTAGAGAGACGGATCTGCTCAATTGATTTAATTGTATAGTTAATGTTAAATTTTAATTTATTATCAAAATAAAGCAAAATTTTATTGCTCTTGTAATCAAGGAGTTAGGGGTTATGCTCGATTGTAATTAAAAGTAAATTTAAATTTTGTATTAGAGGATATTTCAAATATCTAATAAAAAGGTTAATTTAAAGTTGTATGTTAGAAATTGATAGATTATGAATGTATGCATTTTTATCATAGAAGAATAATTTTATTAATGATGTTAGTAGGTTAGGAAAACTAGATTTGATTTTAGCTATTAGATTTTAATTAATAGTTGTTTGATATAGTGAAATTATTATTCAATTTTGATCTTGTCAATTGTTAAATGTTTCATGTATGATTGGGAGTAGAATATTAATCTGACTGGACTTGAGCTAGTAGTTAATGTTAACTGGAACTAGACTTGAATAGATTAAGTTGTAATCTAGGTCAAAAGTCTAAATAAGCATTAGGGCAACCTAGATCAACATATATTCATAACCACTAACTACCATCATGATTCTAAACATAGAATCAGAGTTAGATCAACTTGAGTTGAGTATTCATTAAACCCGTAGAATAAGTTGATGCCCAATTCTGCATCTGTTTGTGGCATGACCTTTATTTAGTTTGCATATATACCTTGAAATTCGAAGGTTAACTCTACCTTGCTATTACCCTTCCAACTCAACCATTGTTAGATGTGAGTACTTATGTGTTAAAAAAAAAAAAATTGTGTGTGTTTTTCCCTAGTTTTGGACATGACATTTTGGTATCAGAGCCAGTGTTTTGACACAAGGAACCTAACCCATTACGTTTCAACTCACTCTAAACTTAAATCATTGTGTAGGATGCCTGTGGTCGCTAGAGCTAACCGACAAGGAAGAGGTCTTAGAGCTCCCCATGGGTGGGAAGGACATGAGGATCTACCACCTCCACCATCACCGCCGCTGCCACCACCTCTGAACCCTAACTAGGATATTATGGATGTTCTCCAAAATCTGATTGGGGTGATTCAGCAGAGACTACCACCCGTAGTTCAGTAGAAATTTCTTGAAAGGGAAGCACATGTTTCAGAGAATGAGAGAGTATCTAGTAAAGAGAGGAGTAGGAGTCCTCCACCTAGGTCTATTGAGGGTCATGATGATTAGGAGAGTGAGTCAGTTCATTAGGTTGTTATACCATGTGAGCATGAGATACATGCCAAGGAGAGACCCCCTAGAGATGTTAGAGATGAGATCTAAGAGTTATTAAAACTTCAGCCACCCCTTTTTTGGATCCAGTGATGGGTTAGGAGCAGAGGCCTAGTTACAGAGTTTACAATGATGTTTTGGATTGTGCCCTTATGGTAGTAATCTAAAGGCATGACTAGCAGTCCATCTCCTATGGGAGAAGGCTTCCACTTGGTGGGAGTAGGAGGTGTCCATTGGTGGAGTGAGTATTGACACACTCACTTGGGAGACTTTTGTGGCCTATTTCTATGAGAGATATCTCTCTAAGTATTTCAGACAGAGACAGATAGAGGAGTTCCATGATCTCCAGCAAAGAGGCCTCACGGTGAACCAGTATGAGAGTTGGTTTCTCGAGCTCCTTCCATATGTTGATTACATGAAGGATGAGAAACTGCGTATTCACCATTTTATTAAGAGAATCAAAATGTCTCTTCAGAGAATAGTGCACCTAGCAATCCCTACCACATTCAGAGGGGTAGTTGAGACGACACTTGTAGCTGAGGATATCTGTACTAGACAAGAGTCTTGGGATTGGTACCAGCACTAAAACCCCTCTTCCTAGTAGTTAGGATAGTAGAGACCCCCTTGAAAAGGGAAATAGAATCATTCAGCAGTATCCTTTAAGGGTCAATAGTCTCAGTAGCAAAGATCCCAGCAGGATTCTAGACAGAGGCATTCACAAGGTTATCAGGGCTCTAAGCCTGAATAGTGGCATTCTTAGGGCCCTAGACAAGATCATAGGACACAGACCCCTTAGACACAGTCAGCTAGGACTCAGCAGTCCTGTAGAGGTGGATACAGTAGTTCTAATAGGACCGAAGGGTCACAGTAGCCTAGGACATAGGGAGTGTAGATTCAAACCTATGGGCCACATTACACTTGCGATGGTATGGGTCATTTAGCGAGAGAGTGCCCACAGGGACAGAGAGCCAGTGGTTAGAGACGGGCTACCTTAGAACCTACAGTTTGAGATATGGGTAGATCCCATATATTTTTTGCAGTGGTTGATAAACGCCAGGCTGAGCACCAGGCCATAGTCATTGAGGCCACAGGTATGATTCAAGGTACTAGTGTTTCTATCTTTTTTGATTCAAGAGCCACAAACTCATTTATATCTCCCTATGTAGTGGAGCATTGCAGGCTGATGGTAGTTAGACATGATGTCGGTTGGGAGGTTGAGTTAGCTTCTGGAGCTAGAGTCTTTGTTAGTTCCTTAGTTTTTAGTGTTCAGATTCAGATTGGAGACCTTATCACGATGACTGATCTCCACATTACCCCTCTAGGTTCTTATGATGTAGTCCTTGGCATGGATTGGCTATGTGCCCACAGTACCAAGGTGGATTGTCGTCAGAAGAGGGTTTAGTGTGTTGATGATCATGACACTTCTATGGTGATATTTGGGGTACAAAGACCCGTATCCCTTCGCATTATTTTTGTTATGCAGCTTAGGTTGTGCGTGCGGAAGGGATGTTAGTTATTTGTCATCACCATTAGTGATAGAGAGGAGGATTTAGGAGGGGAGCCTTTTCTCAAGGATTTCCCTATTCTTTAGGAGTTTGCAGATGTATTTCCTACCAAGCTACCTGGTATGCGCCCACCTAGGGCAGTTGATTTTCACATAGATCTTGCACCAGGAGCTGAGACAGTATCTAGAGCACCTTACAGGATGACCACACATGAGCTCAATAAGTTCAAGATTCAGTTAGAAGAGCTCTTGGAGAAAGGACATGTCTGACCTAGTGTATCACCTTGGAGTGCACCTGTGATTTTTGTGAAGATGAAGGATGGGTCACATCGATTGTGCATTGATTATCAGTAGTTGAATAAAGTAACAATTAAGAACCGATACCCACTTCCCAGAATCGATGATCTATTTGATCAGTTACAGGGTGCCCAAGTGTTCTTGAAGAAAGATCTGAAGTTGGGGTACCATCGGTTATGGATTGTGGAAAGTGATAACCACAAGACTACTTTTTGCATGAGGTATGGTCACTATGAGTTCACAGTAGTGTCATTTGGCCTCATGAATGCTCCAGCTGTGTTCATGAGCCTCATAATTAGAGTATTTCATACATTTTTGGATAAATTTGTAGTAGTGTCCCTTGATGATATTCTGATATATTCTTGCAATGAGGAGGAGCATGAGGTGCATGTGAGACAGGTTATAAAGTGTTTGAGAAAGAATCAATTATATGGTAGCTTGTCAAAGTGTGCCTTCTTTAGACCCAAGGTGCATTATCTTGGTCACATTATATCTAGCAATGGGATCTCTATAGACCCATCGAAGATTAGATCTACTATGGACTGGCCAACACCCACCAGTGTCACTGAGGTCAGAAGTTTTATGGGCTTAGTAGGTTATTACAGATGCTTCATGGCAGGATTTTCTAGAGTGGCTTATCCCATCACCTCCCTTCAGAGAAAGGGGAAGAGGTATGAATGGACAGATAAGTGTGAGAGAGCTTTCGAGAAGCTCAAGAGAGCCCTCACTAGTGCACCAATTTTAGCAGTGTCAGATACTTCAGCGGATTTTGTTGTATGTACTAGTGCTTCATTGGATGGTTTAGGAGCAGTCCTTATGTAGGAGGGTTGTCCTATAGCTTTCAAGTCTAGGAAGCTAAAGGCTCATGAACTCAATTATCTTACTCATGACCTAGATCTCACAGCGGTGGTTCATTATTTGGTTAGATGGAAACATTTCCTTCTAGGTCATTGATTTGAGCTTCATTTAGATCACCAGAGCCTACAATATATCTTTACATAGCCCAATCTTAATTCTAGGTAGAGGAGATGGATGGAGTTTTTGTGTGAGTATGATTTTGATGTTTATTACATCAAGGGGAAGGAGAATGTAGTTGCAGATGCCTTGATTAGGAGGCGACATGAGCTCTCATCTATGACTTCTAGTACAGATTTGAGGGACCGCATTTTGCATCATTTGCCAAGGGATGGATTATATGTGGAGGTTTGTTAGTTTATCCATTCTTAGAGACCCCTGGAGGAGAAATTTGTAGAGTATTCCTTGGAATCCAATGGACTTCTACGTCATAGGGGAAGCATCTATGTACCTTCTATGGGTGACTTGCGAGAGTTTATTGTACTTGAGGCTCACAAAGCACCTTATGTAGCTCATCTGGGAGTTAAGAAATTGCATGCTGATATGAGACAGTTGTACCATTGGCCGGGTATGAGATTGCAGATTGTTAGCATAGTTGCTAGATGTCTAGAGTGCCAGAGAGTGAAGGCAGAGCATAGTCATCCAGGTGGGCTCCTGCATCCACATGAGATTGATGAGTGGAAGTGGGATACTATATCTATGGACTTCATTGTTGGTCTCCCTATGTCTTCTTGCCACCATGATGCTATCTTGGTTACAATATACACATTTACCAAGGGTGCCCACTTCTCACCTGTACATACTACAGTCATAGCACGAGACGTAGCTCAAGTCTTTTTGCGGGATATTGTCAGACTTCATGGCGTTCCCCGTAAGATCATCTCTGATAGAGACTCCTTGTTAACATCAGCCTTTTGGAGAGAGTTACAGGCAGCATTTGGCACTAGGCTCAATTTTAGTACAATATATCACCCTTAGACAGATGGCCAGACCAAGAGGGTTAACCAAGTTTAGGAGGACATGCTGCGCATGTGATGGACCATCAAGTCAAGTGGGAGGAATACCTACATCTTGTCAAGTTTGCCTATAATAATGGGCATCATTCTTCTATAGATATGCCACCATATCAAGCATTGTATGGTAGACCATGCAGGACACCACTGAGTTGGGAGAGAATCGAGGATAGAGTATCTATTGGACCTCAGCTAGTCAAGGATATGGAGCAGCGAGTTATCTTGATTAGACAACGCCTTAGGGAGGCTTAGGATCGACAAAAGAAGTATGCAGATGCAAAGAGGGTTGATTGTGAGTATATGGTTGGACATAGGGTCTTCTTGAGAGTGGGCCCGCATAAGAGTCTAATCCATTTTGGAAAGGGCTCTAAGTTAGTGCCTCACTTTGTTGGACCTTTCGAGATATTGGAGAGGATAGGACCAGTTGCCTACCATCTAGCCTTTCCACCTAGCTTGTCACGCATCCATGATGTGTTTCATGTATCTGTGCTAAGGAAATATATTTATAATGAGTCTCACATTATAGATTGGGATGGCTTGCAGGTGAAGTCAGATAGATAGCTAACGCTGGAGCCCATTCGTATTATAGTCTGATGGACCCTTGCACTTCGAGGCTGAGAGCTGGACCAGGTTAGGGTCCAGTGGGATTGTTATGATGAGGTCACGGCTTCATGGGAGGATGCAACATAGATAAGATATCAGTACCCATATATTTTTGATGAACTCCAGGAGGAAGTTCGTGCCTAGTGGAGAAGGATGTGAGGCCTCACCCTGACCCATCATAGCTTTATTGCTCGATCACACTATGACACTTTATGTTTTGATAAATTGATACACTTTTTGTTATCCTGACAGAGACTCGTGATATTATGTTATGATGATGATTATATTGTGTGGATTACATTTTGATTAGACCTAGAATAGGTGGTTGATTTTGATTATATATATTTAGATAAGTGAATTGATGAGAAGACCAAATTATGATTAGACTTGACTATTTTATGGATGTTTTGTCATGGTGATTAAGCATTCCTTATGTTTAAATATTTATGTATGAAAATTTCAATTAGGGGGTTGATTCTTCTTATTGATTAATGTTGCTAATTATGAATTGAAAATGTATATTACATGTAATTTTATCATCTTGAACTACTGATGCTCAAATTTTAGTGTTCAGGAAAGGAACCATGAAATTTATTAGAGAATCAGTGCTAAACACATGTGAATTGAGTAACCCAAGGTTTAATCCAATAAGGGGTTGAAACCTCATTATAATGTGACCCTTGTAAATGTAATCTGAATATATGTTAATAGTTTAAATTTATGTTGTTGTTTAGACATGTCATTGTGCATGTGATATGTATTTTGTTTGGTGTCACTTGACACTTGTGTTGTCCATGTGGATAGTGACATGTCATTTGGGTCTAGGAAAAGAATCACTTAACCTTATATGACATTATATTAATCACTTGCATATAGATGTCTTGTAGGGATCACATCATGTTGGAACTAGGATTTGAATCTTAGGGGTGCTAGGGGAACTAGGATTAAAAGTGACCCTAGAGTGTATTTTGACCAAAATTAGTTAACCCTTAGGGGGTACCTTGGGTTAGGGATAGTTTTTACCTATGAAAGAAACCTAGGTCACCATTATGACTCTCCAAAATTTCTACTTTTCAAAAGTGGCGAAAATAGAGATGGTCTCATGCATCTAACTTGTCTCACACTCCTTGCTAAACTGACAATTAAGAGGGGAGACAAAAAGGGTAGTTGTCATGTCTCATTATTGCTAGTTCTTGAGTACACTTTTGGGGGTCTTTTTAGAGGTTTTTGGGAGACTTAGTGGGTGTTCACCCATTCTCTAATTTTGGAGACAATTAAGGTTTTACAAAGAGGAAGGATAAGGATCTGGGCTCTTCTCAAGTTTTATTTTTCTATAACACATTTAGAAGGTTTGTTTATCTTGCCATGGAGTGCTTGATTTGTTGCAAGAAAATTTGGGTGTATTGTTTTATGAATATGAAATCTTGTATGGGATTCATGTATGTAATCTTATATAGTGTTGTAGTATGTAAATTTTGTTATCATGTGTTGGGTAGGGAATGCATTTTGATTTTTGTATCAACTTTTTATTTTTTTGGATTGGGAGTGTTATTCATGGGAGTTAAGGCATTACTCACCCTTTGGAAAGGGAAGAAGTGGCCTTGGGTGAAGGGGTTCATTGGGCTCTCCATTGTAGTGAGAGTATCTTCTCTTGGAGAAGAGTGATAATTTCATGGAGTATGAGCTTCATGAAGCCATGTTGAAAATATTATGTTTTGGCGTAGAAATGGCCAATGTGTATATGGAAGGAATGTCAATGTATCCTTGGAGAGGCATGGAGAAAAACTCTTGTTGAAAAATTTGGTAATTGTAATGGCACTCTTCTCCTTGGAAAAATCCCACCTTCACCCTACTTCAATGGGTTTGTAAAACTCATTTGTGATACCTTGATTGGGAGTTTATTATTGTTTTTGTGCATATAAAATGTTGTGAAAATTTGGATGTGAAACCTTGTTTAGCCTTGGTTCTCCAGGCTTGGGGGTGGCCTCCTTGAGGCCTTGGTTGGGAGGTGAGCTTCCCATGGTATCCCTAATGAAATTTAAAGGTTTTTAAAGTCATGAAGATGGTGCAAGAAGCTTGAAAGAAATCCCTATTTGGGGTAGTTATGTGTAAGAAACTTTAATGTTGCATAGTCACTATTGTATTAAAATTTATTTTTGTTGATGGTTGTAATGTTCAATTTTGAAGCTTCTCAAGTTAGACGTGAAGAGATCTCCTTCTTTATGTAATGATTTATTAAAAGAAAATATGTTGTGTACCATCCAAGTATTGTGTAAATTTATCATCTTGAAGATTTTGAAATATAGATTGTAAGATTACCATGATGTAAAAGATAGGATCTTTAGTTCATGATTATTGCATTTTAATTCTTAAAAGAAAAAAAATTAATCATCCATGAATAGAAGGATACCCAATATTGAAAGAGAAGAACAATATTATAGTTTCATTCCCTACAATCTTAAAAAAAAATTCATCTTGAAGCCTCCATAGATTCAACTCTCTACAAACCAAAAAAAAAAAAATCTCCATTTCATTTGCATCTTTTGTGAAGAAGAAATATCCTTGCTATCAACAACAAATCTATTTAGTTAGTATGTTAATATGAAATTCAACTAATACTAATAGCCCTTTAGGTATATTTCTCAATAAATCTATCCTAATGCACACTATGATCTAATGCAATAAAAATGAACTAAGTAAACTAAATGGAAGAGCTTGTATCAAACAAAGCCCATAGCATTTTTCAGATTTAGAGTAAAAATGCTCTCTAGAATTTGTCTGGGAAAGGAAATATTCTCCTTACCACAGAGAATATTCATTTTCCAATGTACTTTCCCTCTAACCAAATTTGTAATTGAAACTCATTAGCATAACCATGAAATTTAACCCTTAATCAAAGATAAACTCACCTTATTATTACCTTTCTTGTGGGCCCTACCTTGCCTCTTTATCCCTTGTATGGGATATTGGACTGTAAAAAGTTTTTAAAGATTAAATAATTTTTGGGGCTGTTTTTATATTCCCCTACTCCCCTAATTCTGCACCATTTTCCTTGCTATCCCCTTATGCCTTCTTTTCTATCCCCTTATGCCTTCTGACATGACATAACTCTTTTCCCCCAAGTCAACTCCCCTCTCAACTTGCAAAATATCCTTGGGAGATGGGAGCCTTGGTTGGTGGGCCACTGTAGATTTTACCTCCATTTCCTCCTTGTAAACTGTGCACCCTTTTTGGAGGCTATGTGTATGCCATGTAAAATCCTTGGGGAGGGAGGTAAGTAGGTAGTATAGTGGGCCCCATTGCATGTCTTGTCATCCTACACTCTCCCCATTTGCAAATTTTGAAATCCTATGGCCTTGTCTTGTAAGGTAAAGGGGTAGATTAATTGTTAGTTGGTAGTTAGGATTAGTGGTTAATGGTAAGTTAGATTAATAAGCTAGTAGGTTAGTTAGAGATTAGTTGATAGTTAAGCTAGTTAATTAGGCATTTTTCTATATTGGGTTTTAATTCTTATTTAATAGCATTTTCTTTTGCACATTAAATTAATTCAATGATGTAGCATGAAATATTAGGTATATAACTTTAGTGTTTAATTCTAATTGGCATTGGAACCATTTAGTGTATTAATCATATTTTAATTTCAATTGGTATTGGAACCATTTATCAATATAATAATTAATCATTTTAAATGGATACTTAACCTTAGTTGTTTAGGTTAATTTATAATTGTGAGATTTGTGAATTTAATAAATCAGGATTTTGGTCTAAATTTTTTTTATTAATCTATTAAAGAGACGGATCTGCTCAATTGATTCAATTGTATAGTTAATGTTAAATTTTTATTTATTATCAAAATAAAGGGAGATTTTATTGCTCTTTTAATCAAGGAGTTAGGGGTTATGCTCAATTGTAATTAAAAGTAAATTTAAATTTTGAATTAGAGGATATTTCAAATATCTAATAAAAAGGTTAATTTAAAGTTGTATGTTAGAAATTGATGGATTAGGAATGCATGTGTTTTTATCATAGGAGAATAATTTTATTAATGATGTTAGTAGGTTAGGAAAACCAGATTTGATTTTAGCTATTGGATTTTAATTAATAGTTTTTTGATATAGTGAAATTATTATTCAATTTTAATCTTTTCAATTGTTAAATGTTTCATGTATGATTGGGAGTAGAATATTAATCTAACTGGGCTTGAGCTATTAGTTAATGTTAACTGGAACTAGAATTGAATGGATTAAGTTGTAATCTAGGATAAAAGTCTAAGTAAGCATTAGGGAAACCTAGATCAACATATGTTCATAACCACTAACTACCATCATGATTCTCAACATGGAATCAAAGTTAGATCAACCTGAGTTGAGTATTCATTAAACCTGTGGAACAAGTTGATGCCCAATTCTGCATATGTTTGTGGCATGACCCTTATTCAGTCTGTGCATATACCTTGGAATTTGAAGGTTAACTCTACCTTGCTATTACCCTTCCAACTCAACCATTGTTAGATGTGTGTACTTATGTGTTTTAAAAAAAAAAAATTGTGTGTGTTTTGCCCTAGTTTTGGGCATGACAATACTAAGTGGCAAACTATTCATTTAAAACCTCTAATAAGGTCACATCTAACAGTGTGTTTTTAATGTTTAATAGGGTTGGCTCTTCACTGATCTCACTTTATAAGAGTGAGAATTTGGGTTACCGGTCCCAGTGGTTTTTCCCTTAATAAGGTTTCCACGTTAAAAATTCATGTGTTAATGTGTCTATGAGTCATTACTTTATTGTTTTGCATTTCACATAAGTAAATCTAGATTGATTAGTATACACTAGTTATTTACTGTATTTTGGTAAACATAAAGACTATTTATAGGTAAACATACAGTAGAAGGTTTTACAAAGCATTCTGACAAGTAGTAATTTGATATAAGTATTTCAAGGCAATCATCTTTTAGGACTGAAGATAACTACAGGCTTATAAATGTGGTAATAGTTTTTTGGGTTGATTTAAGGATTAATTTTTGAGGCCACTGATTCACCCCCCCAATCAGTTATTCTTACAATGATTATGCGAATGGCAGTTTGAGTTAAGTGAATAAGTGGTTAGGACAATAGAGATTTATCTATCACATTCAGGTGATCAGTTATATTTCAAATGATCTTATTCAACAATGACAGTTGCATAGAGAAGAACATCAACTAGATCATTCGCATAGGTGGATTAGAAAAATCATTTAACAAGGTGGACCTAATAGTCCTTTCTATGCTCCTAACAGGAAGACCATTAGAAGTGGTCATTTTAAGCTCTAACAGGCTAAATATATACTACAATACTAAATCTTGTGGGTATCATCTCCCCCCCAGTTTTACTTTCTTTTAGAAAGTTTTTGGGTAACCAAATATTGTGTTATGTGTTCTTTACTTTCAAGTTATATGCATACAAACAAATAAGCTAATCAAATTGTGGACTAAAAGGATTATGTTTTATTGATTCCTGATTCACCCCCCTCTCAGTCATTGGGAACATCATATAATTCTAAAAAATGTCTGGTGTTAGCTTTATTCTTCTCCTCGGTTTAGTGTTTTCATTCTTGCTTCTTACATATGTTCTACCTTTCAATTCAACATAATTCTTCTTTATTTTCAGTTAAGTTGTAGACCTTGTTGATGGTATAGTATATTTGGGGCTTGGTGAAGGCTTCAACACTTGTGGTTTCTTGCCTTCCACTTTACAGGGTTGTACCTCATCTTCTTCATTATCAATTCCCAAATTCTTATATAGATTAGCAATCATCTTGCTAAATTCTCTTTGAATTTTAGGTACTAAGGTACCTTGTTTAATATTAGCCTTAACTTCTTCATATGTTCCATATCTCTTGGCTCTTTTTGTTAGAATAAAATATTATTTTCACTTATTAATTAAATCATTATTGATTTAATTATTAAGACACCTTATTCACTTATTAATGAAATAATTATTAATTTAAATATTAAGTCACCTTTCTATCTCTAGTTTATTTAAGCTAAACTTTAGGCATGTTATAATTAATTATTTTATTAATTATTCATACAACCTAGGTTTTTCCACCTTTTGGTGTTTGATCTCCTTTATAAAGATTAATCTCTTTATAATTTAAAAATTTAATTCTATTTTTTATTGAATTAATAGAGGATGTTTCCTCTTTCACAGATCTGTTATTTTTTGACTCCATAGCTTTTGCTTCTATCTTTCTGTGACAGGTGTTTGTATGCAGGTGATTCTTGGGAGCTGTAGGGTTGATATTTTTCATCAACTCCAATATGGTATCAGAGCTCTAGATCTTCATGCCCATGTTCTCTTCATGAGAGATTTGGCCATGTTCTTCAGATCTATGTTTTTGAGAGGTTTTTGTCTCAGATTTTGGTGGATTTTGGGAGACTTATTTTTTAGAGCACCTTGGGAAAAAATTAACATCACGTCTGCATTCGAAAGGCCCAAAATCCCCTATTTTCATATAAGGCAGGTCCAATTTGGACATAGTTGAAATTTGGGCCCTCTTTTTTGCATGCATGACCTTGGCATGATTTTTGAGGCAAAAAAATATCTTATTTTTTATGGCACCTCAATTGTCATGTCATTGATGTCAGTCACAGGTCTGAGATCTAGGTTAAATTTGACAGCCACCAACCCATCATATAGCATGCCCTTTTTTCATAATGAGAACCTTTTGGTTTTTTTCTCATATCTTGAGCATACGATATCATTTTTTGGCAAACGAGATATCATCAAAAAGATGGTTTTAAGCTTGACCTAATTTTTAGGGTTTTGTTTCCTAATTTTTTTTGTCTTATAGCTCTTTTTTATAGTCAAATTTAAGGTTTTTTTTGCACTCCGAGAGCCATATATTGTTCATTTGGACTCAATTTTTCAACTTCTACATGGTGTTGGAAATTTGATTTAGTGCTCTATCTCATTTCATGGGTCTCCCCAGATTCTGCTACATGTATTTTTTATTCTTTATTTTTGTATTTTGGAAATCTAGTGGATATCTTGGATGTTTCCAGTCCTGGGATTTCTTTTCATGCATGAGATGACTTATTTTTAGTTGTTCTTCATGATTATACACCTTTCTATCATTCTTGGATATTATAGACATCTATTTCTATCGCATTTCATTTTTTTCAAGCACACTAGAATAAAGTGTCATCTCATGCATGATTGGGATCTTGGGCTTTTTTTGATTTTTTTGTACTTGCACTAAATTATAAAGTGTCATGGAGGGTTTGTTTTACCTTTTTCAAGTGAGAGTTCCCTCCATGACATTAGCCTCCTCACGTGTGTCAAGAGAGTGATCCTTCCATGAAACCATCATTTATGTGTTTGTACTTTCTATTGCACTTTCTATGTTCCTGATTCTTCATCATGTAGTTATACTTGGCAGTCTGCTTCAATGTACCTATCATGCCTCTCCCTACCCAACATTATGGGGTTATCTCCTATTAGTTCTAATTCTTTCTTGGTTTGATGGAGTGATCTATGTATTTAGTAATTGTTCCTACATACTAGGTGGATACAGTGGCTGGGTGTTGGTTGTATTCTAGGTTTTGCCTTCTTTTTCCTCAGTTTTGTAGTCTTTCCTCTCCAGGTTTTCATATTTTCATATTTAAAAGCCTAAAACCTATGAAAATATTCAAAATTCTTAAACCCTAGCCCTTGTTCAATGTTCAAATTTGAAGAAAAACCCTAAGGCGTTGATTCGCTTATCTTTCTCAGTTACTTTTTGCCTTACTTAAGTCATGAGTTCTTTTCCAATCGCTTAGTCGCATAACTTAAAATAGAATATTCCTTTTTCTTTCCAACTTAGTGATTAGCCTGTGTTGCGTTGTCTCATGTAATAAACAAATATTCCCTGTTCTTTTCTAGACTTCGCGATTTACTCTATGTCGCATAATCGCGAAATCATTTGAACAGAGCAATAATATATCAGTGGGCCCACAGACAGTCGAGTGGTCGCAAGATGTTTTCCATAGTTAAGAGTTTATTAGGAGACATTGCGATTACCTTTTGTTGCATAATCGCTAAATGAGTCTAATATTAAGTATCATGTAAAGCCTTTAGTCGCGCAGTCTCCAGAAAAGAGGCCGGTTAAGTTGAAACTGCCGAGACTTAGCGACTAACTTCTTATAGTTTGGGATAAAGCACAGTCGGGCTGTCACCAGATAATTCAATTTCCAAATCAAAAAAAGACATCTGTCAGGAGGTAAGTGGATTTCAGAATGATCGCTTAAAGATATAAGTGTATTCAGTGACTATGAGACTACTTAAGGGTAACTGCTAGTCGCAGGGTCTCATGATATTTTAAAGGTATGATAAGTTACATGGAAATTAAGCGACAACTGTCAGATGAAATTATGAAAAGATCCTATGGTAGTCACCAAGTCTAAGGATAAAATATCCTAAGGAGAAAATTCCTCACGACTCAGTGGTCAAGGGTATGTCGCAAGATTGCAAGATGATTTTAAGGGCAGGATGCTTTGTCGCGATGTCTCAGAAATTTTTTGGCTTTCAACATTTTCATTTGGTGATCAGGTGACTAAGGGTTTTTGTGCAGTCTGGCAGAAGAGAGCTAACATTTGGTGACTAAGAAATAGCTATGAAAGATAACACTAACTATTAGTCACATAGTCTGAGAAAAGAACGTGGGTTAGTGATAACCACTGGTGACTTAGATTTGCTTTGTGTCACGTGATCGCCAAATGTTGACTCTAGTTAGTAAAAGTAAGGAATTTGTACAGTCACTATGTCTTTGGATAAATCACGAGCCAAGAATTGGTATCAGTGACAGTGAAAATGAGTGCAGTCACCTTGTCGCTTAATGTTAATTTCTGTGAAAAGGCGCCAGTATTAAATATGTCAGTATGAATTATTTGGCGGCCAATCAGATTTCCAGATTTTGATTATTGTGCAGAAAAAGAGTAGCTAAGATGTATTACAGAGGGCCAATCCAAGGGCGACATGTCATCTCATTTGAGTTTATAAGGTTTAGCCAAGGATTCAGTTTTACAAATTTGATTTTCCTATCACACTCAGGAAACTATGGCTAGGTTTTCAATTATGTTCACAGTATGTAGAATTAAAGACATAATTGATGTTCTGAGAATCATGAGCTATGTAATTTGAACAGTTACTATAAGGAGATGATTGCCTGTTCATTTACTTTCACCTCACTTTCAGATTTTCTAAACTTAAAGAGTTCAGTTGCCAAAACAGAGTAAAATTCAAAGATTTGCAAAGTTTTTTGTGATTTAAAGTTTCATTATTCTCAAAATTATGCACGGAACAGTCTGTGAAGTCTCTGTGATAGATTTGTTTCAATACGGGTAATGAAGAGGAGATTCAAGCACAAAAAACATGAGCAGAGCGGTGAGTGTATCTTCGACCAGTGGAGAAAGTGAGAGGGTGGAGGATGAGGCAAAGGGAAAAGTGAATTATTCAGATGAATTCCTTCGTCTCCTTCCTGGTTTGACATAGAATAAAAAGGTCAATAAAAATGTGCTCATTGATGAATATAAAGATATTCGAGATGCTGTGACTCTAGGAACAACATGTTTTTCTCTCTTCAACTATTTTTATAAGAATTTTGACAAGGCCATCCCAGTGTCAAACCCTTGGACCTGTGGTTTAGCCAGGTTAATTGTTCCTAATGTCTTCCTAGATGTAAACTTGTTCTTAGACCTAGCCAATCACTATGATGTTTTGTCCAAGACCATCAAGAGGGATGATGGCATTTCTTTATTGATATTGAACAAAAATTCATTCATGCAAGCATTCGGCTTATACAGCACCATGTCTACTAGAATTGACATGACAAAGCAAAAACAGAGGTATACTTTGAAGCCTGGGATTGCTAGGAGCCAGTTGCTAAAACATATGCTAAAAGAAGTGAAAAAATATTTAGATCCTATGTCTGGGGACAGCCCATATTTTTACAAGGATCTACACTTCTATATCAAGTATGTTTCCTATGCCCTATGTAGAGTGCTGGGGATAGATGGTGACATAAAGAAGATTGATGCAGGGATCTTGATGATGGTGTTGGACCTACAAAAGGTCCACTCCAATACTAGTTATGATTATATTCAGCACATCATAGATGAAATGCATGAGGGTTTCATTGCAACCTAGAAGAGAATGAAGAACCCAAAGGAGAAGGAGCCTAAATTTTTGCATTACTCCGTTCTTATGCATCTCCTTTTGCATTTCAATTTTTTCATCATGGATGTTAATAATTTAACCCCTCAGAGATTCTACCAATCAGGACAAATCCTATCCAATTTTGGGTGAGGGTTTGGAATTACACTTCTAGGGAGTGTGACTATTGTGCCTTTCATAATTGGATTGTGTATCCAATAGTACAGAGTTTGGGCACTAGCAGAACAAGAATCCCATTAAAAGTTATACAACTACTTAGTCCCTATGAGTATACAGATAGCTGGGGTGGAAAGAATAATTGGGGTGACTTCTTTTTGGAAGAAAAATATATAGTCATTAGGGTATATGGGTGTATTCACCCACCTCATCTATTACCATATTATGTACCAGCAAGGGTGGCAGAAATGGAATTTATATGGCAGCTATTGTTGATAGACAACGAGCATTTTGTGCCACATAAGAAGGGGACTTTGACCCCTAGGCATTTTAAGATTTCTAACTTCACAATTGGCAAGGGTGTCATTGATGCAGTAGGTCAATGGTTGGAAAGATACATGATGGGGGCAGCCCCCTTATAGATACATTGACCCAGAAGGTTTTATGGAAGGGGTAAGGAGATTATATACTCCTACAATCCCCAATACAAATGTCCACTATGAATGCATAGAGGAAGATACAACAAGGAATCTCTTGGATGAAGATGATATTCATACAAGAAGACTGAGGATTTAAGAATTGTTAAAATTTGAGAAGCAAATAAAGAGAAATGGGTTGGATTTTGGGAGTTTTTACCGTGATCTCCCATATTTTGATAGAATTAAAGCCATGATAGATGAATATTATGTGCTTATAGAGTAACTGGATACAGTCCTTGACAAGAAAGGTGATCAGACACCTGATCATTCAGAATCTGAGTACGATAGTAGTAGTGACAGTGATTATGTACGTCCTACTATGCATGCTCCACCACAACAAGATATTGTTGAAATACCACATTTGAAGGGAGTAGAGGGTCATATTATAGTTTTGATAGTTGCTACCCAACCGGATGATATAGAAGAACCTGCTGCAAAGAGGCAAAAACTGGAAATAGGTCAGCCTTCAACTGAAGGGTAGAATAAGAAGAAAGATAAGGCTAAGGCCTTAGTACCTGGCAATAGGTTATATGATCATAACCTAAGAAAGGCAATTAGGGAAGGTAAGAAATAGTAGCCTGATTTAGATGATGAGGTTGAAATACCCCTTAAGGCCTTTACTGATGAGAGATTGATTCATCAACAAGAGTTCTCGAATGATGATAATTTTATAAAAACTGAGGAGTTTAAGGACTTCCTAAGATGGTACAAGAAAGAATAAATCAGAGCAGAGTTGATAGTTGATGACAAAGAGACCATAACTAATAAGGCATTGATGGCATTGCAGAATTATGATCCTGAAAATGAGGATATTTCACCAGAGGATGCCAGGAAACTAGTATTAGGAAGTGGAATACTATTGGCTGAGGGTTGGGATTTAGCATCTACCTTCATTATTGATCAAATAATGAAACAGCCAGATCTCAAGATGGCTAGTGAAGTTCAAATAGGTGATGTGATAAAAGGATTGGGTATAGCCCAAAGCCTCAAGCCTTTGCAATGTGGAGCCTCTGTCCAAAAGAATAAAAACCCCAAGTTGTGAATATTCAGGAGAATATGGTGGGCAATCAGATGGTATGGACAATGCAAAATATAGGGGATTTAGAGATATCCCAAATCATGACACATTGGGCTCACTTGAATGAAGACAAAACTAAACAATTGTCTGAAAGGTGCAGCACATTGGTGGAAGAGACTAGTGCATTGGAAAATGATAGAGAAATGTGTCAAGTGCAACTTTATCAGAGGGATCAGATGATAAAGAAATTGATGGAAGAGTTGGAAACAAAGCCTGAAGTGATGTATGTACCACATTCCCTGCAAATTGAAGACAAAGCAAAATCTGAAGAGGTAGCTGAGGAAAAGGCTAAGGAAGAGAAAGGAAATGAGGTTTCTTTAAGAGCATTGAAAGGTGTGCTGCAACATAGAATTGACATCTTAAAATATAAAGTTGATGTTATATTCAATACTTAAAACAAATTGTCAGCTTTGCACATGGAGGTAATGAGGTATTTGTCTATCCTCAACCCCTATTTTACTAAGTGGTCTACTAGGGTGCAGTTATTTAAGAAGCTTGCATCATTGCAATCCCTGAGATCAAATTTTCCAGAGATAGTGACTGAAGTTGAAGATGAGATCAAAAGGGTTAATATTGCTCTGTCATTCTTTAAGGGAAAATTGAACCAAATTGAGATAAAGTTAAGCCTCTTTTCTGATGATTTTAACAGATTCATACCTTCCTTAAGAGGAGATGATGATCAAGTGAAGGCCTTAGATGCCTGGAGGGGTGAGTTTGATAGCAAAATTCCTAATAGTGAGGCATTTATTTCAGGAACTGATATTGATGTAGAAGGGTTCAATAAGATATTGGATGAAGCTTTCAAGGTAGAAAATGACATCAATAAGTTTCTAGTAGACATCAAAAATATCACTGATGCGAGATGGGACAGGCAAAAGGTCCAAATACAGAGTACTCAGGACTTCAAGTGGCCATCAGATGATGAAGTGAAAGCATGGGAAGTGATGACTACACCCAAGAGGAAGAAGCCAGCAGTAGAAGAAAAAATTTTGGATGATGAGTAAGGATGACTACTTGGTACCTCACCATTGAAGATAAAGAGGATAGTTATTGCAAAAGGAGAATGTAGGTAGATCTAAAAGCACGGTCATTTAGACTCGACATAACTGCTACCATCTACTATGTACAGTATCAAATCAAGTCGCTAGATCAGGAGAAGAACAAAGAATATCTATTTCTATCTTTTTTGACTTGGTCATTCTATCGCTTCTTCTCTCTCTTTCTTTTTGTCTCTTCTGTGGTTTTAGGGTTAGGTTTTTTGAGACCATCTAAAGCTTGTAGAATCCTTTTGGAAAAGGATTCCAAGATGGTTGAAGAACTATATATATAGAAGAGAGTTTTATTTTCTATAGAGGATGAAAATTAATGTAAAAAATTAGTCTTTCTGAATCTGTGCCTGTGTTCTTTCAAGCTTCAAAGCTTTTTCTTATGTATGAAAGAAGGATTACATCAATAAAATACGATGCATTTTTACTCTTCTTTATTGTTGTCTCTTTATTTCTTGTGTATGTTTTTTTATGATTAAGATTGTAAGGCAGTCTAAAGCATTTTGGTTACAAGGTGACTATCTAATTACTTGCGAGTTTCTTTCATGTAAAGAACTAAGTTTTGTGAGTAGTTTCAAGAAGCATATCAGTATTTAAAGATTTGATACAGTATTTTAGAGGTAATCAGATAATTTTTAAGGCAACTTATCCTAATTGCATGTAGGTTGTAAGGTATCTTATAGTGTTTTTTTTATGTGAAACTTTAAGCTTTTGACTATGTAACCCAAAGGATAAGCATTGATTTAGACCTGGGTCTGATAATCCATCATCATTTAAGTTTTTAAGACATTCAAAATTATTCTAAACACACTTGTTACTAAAATATATGAGCTGAACTCATTAAGGACCTATGTCAGCAGGACATTGTCCACTTTATTGATTCTTTAGAGAGTGAATCATTAGGTTATCCCTCCTAAAATCAAAAGGAAGAAGGATGCAAATCCTTGACTCATTGGTGTATGTTCTCAAAACCATAGCCTGGCTTATAGTACTCTATTTCAAACTAGTCATTGCAATCTCTAAAGTGTTCTATGAGTTGTTACAATGAGGTTTTTGGTTTATACCCAATGAATAAAACAATCCACCAAATACATAGACTGAGATATTAGTAATCTTTAAAAGGTAAAACTTGCCTGATTCTGTGGAGCTCAAAAATGAAGAAGGATCTTATCCAATCCTTATAAATTAGTCTTTCTCTTGCCTAAAAGAGGTTGCAACTGAGTATACAAGGTATACTATCATCATTAGGTAAGTGTTGCAAGAAAAAGAGCTAACAAATTGGCGACTCCGCTGGGGATCCTAAGAGATTTTGAGATTTTGTTAAAGATTTGCAGAATATCTCTTACCTTGGTGATCCGGATATTTGGCACTTAATAGTCAAAACTTGTTTTCAAGCTATATTTGTGGTTACTAGTAAGGTACCCTCTTGATAAGTATTCATCCCAAGTTTTTTGGGTGGCGACTCTGAAAGGAACATCTCTGTGATTAGTGCAAAAGAAATAAATGTCTTACAGAATGAATACT
>MU223672.1:901183-924038 GCA_018584345.1 Thuja plicata
CCCAGTGAATGAAACAATCCACCAAATACATAGACTGAGATATCAGTAATCTTTAAAAGGTAAAACCTGCCTGAGTCTGTGGAGCTCAAAAACAAAGAAGGATCTTATCCAATCCTTAGAAATTAGTATTTCTCTTGCCTAAAAGAGGTTGCAACTGAGTATACAAGGTATACTATCATCATTAGGTAAGTGTTGCAAGAAAAAGAGCTAACACTGGGTACCTATGCATTTCGGTGATATGGATCATTTACCATATGGACACTCTTTCATTTCTATTTTTGAGGCATCCTTCTATATTTTATTGATCATATCTTCCGACTTTGTTTACATTATTCTCTACCTGATCATTTTCTATTATAGTGGTGGTTCCAGTAGTTATTCTTCGACAGTGTTTGTAGCTTCATGCTTGAAAGGTGTTCTACATGTTCTTCCCTTGTTCCTATTCTTCTGGGACATTCTCTAGTTGGAGGCTTATTCAATCCTTCACTATTCTTCATCTCTTTTCATAGAGGGGTTTTTACCATTGGGTTTTCTCTTTTTTCTCCTCTTTATAAATATTTTTTTGTACTTGGGTACCTGATCAGGCCTTGTTGTCAAGACCCATTTCCTGCTTTCAATAGTTGTTTCTAGGTTTTTAGTTTCTCCCTAAGTTTAAGGGGGGCTATTAGAGTAAAGGAAATTTAACTTATTAATTAAATCATTATTGATCTAATTATTAAGATACCTTATTCACTTATTTATTAAATCATTATTGATTTAATTATTAAGTCACCTTTCTATCTCTAGTTTACTTAAGCTAAACTTTAGGCATGTTATAATTAATTATTCATGCAACCTAGGTTTCTCCACCTTTTGGTTTTTGATCTCCTTTATAAGAATTGATCTCTTTGTATTTTAAAAATTCAATTCCATTTTTTATTAAATCAATTGAGGATGTTTCCTCTTTTAAAGATCTACTATTTTTTGCCTCCATAGCTTTTTCTTCTCTCTTTTTGTGATAGGTGTTTGCACGCAGGTGATTCTTGGGATTTGTAGGGTTGATAGGTTTTCATCAACTCCAATAATTTTTTCAATAGGCTTAGCTAAGTAAGTTTAAATTTGTCGATATGCAATGTCTCTGTCCAACTCATAGCCCATAGGTTGTAGCTAGGTGCTCCTAGGCTCAATTGCTTTGACAATTCATGAGTCAGTGTCTACCTCAAAACAAATAGAATCATGATATTTCTCAACTAATTGAGGTGGAACTCTAAATTTCTGATGCATTCTTATTTGGAATTTAGAGAAGTAATCATTAATAACAATTTCAATATTCTCTCCTGGATTTTGAATATACTCACTGATTTGATAAATGATAGGCTTATCAACATTTCATGTCACATTTTCAACAGATGGAAAGAAGTTCTCAAACTAAAAGTATATGCATACCAGTAGTGAGCCAAACTTTAAAGTGTTTTTCTTTACTTTCCTTATGGTATTCACGTTATCTTCTAATTGCTTCAACCTAATCTCACATAAGTCAATCTTCATATCTTTATTTACAATCGTGTAAACCAAATCAACAGCTCCACGAGGTATATTTTTCACTCGGGATGATTGGAATATTTGGTGGGATAAGATATTACATGCAAATTTCAACTCAGGGTCTTCAACAGTAGAAATCTTCAGATCTCTTCCATCCCATTTAGCTTTTGTTAATTCACTCAACTTGTTCTTCTCAATCTGTCTGATAGCTTTAGGCTTGTCGCCTATCAGGTAACCTATCATAATGTGCAACACATCCTTTGTGATCTTCACAAGTTGATCTAGCTACATAAATTAGTCGTGTACTCGGCTAAGGACCATCCTTATCTACTCAATTTTTAATACCCTCATAATATGAAGGGCATGTGTCAAACCTTTTGAATCCAGATGAACATGATCACTCCTTAGTTTCCCATCTGCACATAACTTCTAGTGAATGTCCTTGATCAATAGAACTCTAATTAGAATGGATGAGATCAAACCCATCATGTCTAGCTCATCTCCCTTAGTAGGAGGTAGCTTATACTTAGGATTCACAAGCTCAACATTCTCAAGTATAACTGGGTTTTGAGCTTTTTGGGCCATGTCTTCTTTTCAAACATAAATTTTTTGAACTAGGATTTGTGTCTATGACTTGGTTGCACTAATACAGCTAGGGAAACACCAAAATTACCTTAAGTAGATTCAAATGTGCTCAAAATAGTTTAGGATTACCTTCATAATTGCTCAAATTTTCTTGAAGAATCAATTCTTGGACTCAGTTCATAATGCTCTAAAAAATGGTAACAATAATAGATGATGAGTTCTATTTATAGATTTTTCTAGTTTTATGGTTTCCAACAGTCATAAAAATAACAATTAATGCTCGGCCAACTTACTTTATTGATTACCTTTACCATTTCCTTTACTAAAATGATACAACATTATAATTTCTTCCTCTGAATAAATATGAAACATAAAATCAACAGTATGTATCCAAATGCAATGAAGTATGCTAATATGGATCTTTGCAGATATACTAGGAACCATTTTAAGATTTGAAATTTAACTTGCAGTTCCTCTCATACCTCATAACTGATTAGGCAAATTTGGCTGCACTCGATCCATAGGATGAGGTGCCTTCAACTATCCTAAATGATGTTCCATCATCCATAGTCTTTCTTCTCCATGTCTTATTTATCTATTCTCTCATCTCTTCAACATTCTCAAATGTCTCTTCCTCGATAGGAGCTTTGCCTCAGTACCTATAGTATTTGGAAAGGTGACCTAGCTTGTGACAATGGAAGCATGCTATAACAGGGTTTAGCCAATATCTCATATTGTTCCTGCCATATAGCAACATGCAGTTTGTAAAAATATGTCCATATCTTCCACAGACTAAACATGATATCCTTGTATTGTAGTCCCATGGTATAGATGTACCCTCTTGGTTGCTTGGCATATTTTGTCAGTTTGGTACCCATTTTTCATTTCTCTTTTGTGATTTGCATTTTTTTATGCCCTGCATACCTGTCCCTACATTTTGTGGGAAAAATTTTGGGTCCCCCTTTTTCACTTTTTGTTTTTCCTTAGTTCCTTTTTGTTTCCCTTCGGGCTTTGATTCCAAGAGGGTCATTTTCTTTTTCTTTTGGTTATCTTTCCTCTGGGACCCAGTCTTGGAGTGTGTTTTTCCTTTTGAGTCGACTGGATCTTGGACTCTAGGATTCTCTATCATCACATATTCTTTTGTTAGAAGGTGCGGTTGCATGGAATCCCCAGCCCTGGAGTCCGGGGGTTTGCCTTTCTCGAGGTTTGTGGAAGGAAGAAAGTGGGATGTGTTTACCCTCAAGGTATAAATAGGTTTCACTTGTCACTTTCACACTTTACCATGAACAAATTACCAGAGCAATTAAGGTGATTAAATGATGATTAAGTATGAATTGCTCTCAGTGATTAGAAGCACTCAAACAACAATTGACAGTGGTATGTTCATGGTCACTTCAAGGTGAATCAGTGGCAGAACACCTCCCATGTTTGTTCCTCCGATTTCTTTGTGTTTTCAGGTAGTTCCTTCAGCTCTCCTTTCTGGTTTTGTTCTTCCTAGTTTTTGCTTTGTTTGTTTGTGTGTATTTCTTGGTTTTTTGTTTTGGTTCCATTCTATTTTATTTTTTGTTTTGTTTTTTCCTGTCTGTTGTCACCTCCCATTGGTGGGATGGCTCTGCCAAAGGGTTTTTCACCCTCTGTGCAGTTGTAAATTGGTGGTTCCAGTATATACCTTATAGTTTAGTGGTTTTTGTATATAGTTGTATATAGTTTGTCCTTGGGTTAGCCTGCAAGTTGTTCTTTGGCCCTTGTGGTGCTTTGGACCTCTGTATATTCCATGTTTATTTAGTGTATATCCATCTTATTTTCATGGTGATCTCATCATGCCCCATTCACATCTAGCCCAAATTATTGAGCTCATCCTCATGGTGTTTTCCTGGCTCGCACTTAGCACCTCGCCTATTCAAGCCATGAGTGAGAATTCAAAAGACATCCCATCTAGCATTCATTTCCCTCGTGTCAGCCCAATTTTTTTCATTAAGAGTTTTTACACTATCTGTCGTGTGGCCATGTGACAACCCATGTCAGCCAAGTACAGCTCAATGTCGGTCATGTTGACAATGGCTAGTTTCTCCAGACTCCAGGTCCTGAGAAGTCCCTGGATCTTCACCAGTGATTTTTTTAGTGGCTAATATTCGCCAATTGGCTAATTTTTGAAATTTTAGAATCTAAATTTGGCTAACAATTCAAGATTTAAGGTGATCTAAATCACCAAAATTTTACAAAATTTTATTTTAGAAATATTTAAATCGCCAAATAATTTATTTTTTTAAATTTGAACTCAAATATTCACCTAATATTTGATAGATGGTTAGATTCAATTCGCCTAAATTTTATCAGTTATTATAGAACCCTAAATTAATTCACCAATAATATATCATAACTGTTAGTTATAGTAGGGTTGTATCACCAATATTAGTTGTTATTATTGATTTAAAATATAATCTAGTGATCTTCATTGTATTCCATGAGGCAAAAATGTTACTATCTTATTTGTAATGCTTATCGGGGCTAAGATTTCCTTTGGATTGTTGATAAATCAATGAAAATGAAGAAATTTTGGGTCCTATTATAATAATAAAAATAATGATACATTTATCTCACACAATACAATGAGGATTATTTGATTATATTTTAAATAAATGGTAGCAACTAGATACTATAGAGTTTCCTTAAAACCATCAAATATTTTCATAGTTAGCCTAATAATTTTCTATAAGAACTATTTTTTCTTTAAATATAATTATTTTTCGTGGTCACTAATTAAATTTTGGTTATTGCTTGAGATTTGCCAATATATTCTACAAGAAATTTGTGTTTAAAAAATATTCGCCAATACGAATAATTTATTTTCCCAAAAAAATGAGAGATTCGCCAACAGGAATTAATTTTTTTTAATATAAAATGAAAGATTCGCCAGGATTTTATATATTTTTTAAGTGGGGGGTTTCTTAAAGTTATCCTTGGTCTTCACCCCATTTTTGTCACCTAAACCAATACCCCAGAGACCCCAGGTGTTGACCAAAATCCTATCTTTGCTAACTTCTGTATTCTGATATTTTGATACATACTAATACTTTTTGAATAGGTGCAAGATGGCGATGAAATCCCTGAAGTCCATAAAATATATTTTTGTAACATTATATGTATTGATGGTTTTTTGGTAATGCAGGTTGTAGGTAATCCATCAACATTTTTGAAGTAACAACTCCTCCTGGAAGTCTGAAACTTCCAACTACCTCACTCAGGTGGCCACAAAAACAAAAGCAGAGAAGATGCTCGCCAAAATTGCATTAACCTCCAAGTACCCGAGGGAGGGTTGTTGTTGTGGGGTCCAAAGTGGACTCCAAGCTACAAGAAATCATAGATATCAGGCATGAACTATGGGCTTAAATGCACAGCCTTGTCCAAACCATGTACCAACAAAGGGCTTTCAGAGATGATATAGCAAAAAACATGGCCGCCTCTGGCATCATTAAAGTTTCAAGTTTCCCCTGCTTGGTGTAGGCACCGGAGATAATCCTTTAATTAGAAACACTTTACAACAGTCCAACCTAGGTTTTTTTCTTGCCGACCCTCTACCATTACACTACCTAGTGGCCATTGTCAATTTGGATGTCGCCACTTTTGCTTCGGGGCTGTGAATCCCCTAGTTCAAGGGAGCCATTGTTATCTCCTAGATCATATCACTAAAGGAGTTTGAGGAAGCCTCCCTCCTCACCCAGCAACATGTCAATACTTGCTGGCTGAAGTCCCTGAGAAGGGACTATAAGAAGATGAAGCTGGAGATCCCCTGTGGTGACTTTAAAGAATGCATTCAGGTAGGAATCATAATTTTGTGTAGGCTCTTTAGAGAGCCCCATGCTAGAGACTTTTTGGCATGGATGTATTATTCTCTCTACTACATCACCACCCACAGTTAGTCTTTTGACTAGGAAACCATCATCACCAATTGTGTAGATGCCCAGATAAAGAGTGTCCTCTGGAATTCAAAATTCTACATGACATCCTATGTATTATAGGCACTGGCCCAACTGAGACCCACTTTTTGGGGTTTGCAGATAGTGGGAATTATTAAGAATGGGCCCAACTAGTTGGCTCCATGGGAGCATTATCCCTAGGTTTAGTGGGAACTCAGCTTCCTCGATTTTTTCTGGTGAACAACATGTTCATTTACCATAACATTTTGACACTCACTTGGGACACTAGGTACCGGTTGTCACAAGAGGTGATGAAATTGGTGAGCACTTATGGAAATTATTTTATTCAATTCCTATAGCATACTTACATTTAGGTGACTAGATTCTCTGGGAAACCCTACCTACTCCCCAGACATTGCGGGGATATGATTATTCTTTTGGAGTTCTGCAGGCAAATCCTGGAGCTCCACGCATTCTTTACCTTGAAGAAGGTCATATCAATTCTATTCTCGATCACTTATGGGAACTATTATTGTAGTCTCACAGCAGCCAAGGAGGTCAACAATGAGTTAAAGAGTCTAGGACTGGAATAATTCCACCATACCATAAATATTTTTTATCTGGTAGGCAAGCTAAGAGAAGTGCTACCCTAGGCATTCGCGCCTCACAAAGATGACATTGAAGATTTCTAGGCAGATTGCTAGGATATTTTTGATCTTCGAGCCTGGTAGCACTCCCCTATATCCAAAGGTTTAATGAATGCCCTCAACCTTTAGGGCTTCCCAAAATATTTTACAGAAGATGGGCCTCTAGAGGACCCATCATACAAAGAGCAGGAGATTGACAAGTTGGATCTCCCTCCGGTGGATTCGGGCACCCCAGAGAACTTAACAATTGAAGATGTGAGTCACCCCATTATTGATAATAGTCATAAATATTTTGAGTAGGTGTGTCTGAGGAGCACCCATAAGGGCTCAATTTTATAGGGGTCTACTTCAACATCCGGAGCCGCGGGATCAAGCAAAAACAAGGGGAAGGAGAAAGAAAGTACCCCAGCCCAAGTGCCTTCCTAGGGTCTACGCCCAATCATAGAGAAAATAAAAATACATATGGAGGCATCTAGGATAATGAGCTAGAAGATAAGCACCCAAATTTCTCACGGTCTCCTGGCAACTCCAATGGGATTCGCCCGCTCGGCAGAATCCCCTTCATTGGCAACACTAATGAGCAGCAAGACATTAGACGAGGTTGAGTCTACAGATATTCTAGATGTCGGGGCCTCATTAAAAAGAAAGAAGAATTAGAAGGTGGCCCATCCCCCAAGCATAAACATGGGCCCCCACATGCCCAATATTCCCCCAGTGGAAGTTCGTTCGGACTCCCCTAAACTAGATGATATTTCAGAGACCTCTCCCCTGCATGACAACTTCGATGACATCTTTAGGATGGATGAGATCATGAAATTGCATGGGGAAATAGATAATTTGGTAGAAGAAATAGCCACATAGGAGGTGGAGATAATCCCCGATAAAGGGAAGACACAGGAAAATGAGGTGATCCTAGAACAAGAAGTCTGGGAACCTGAAAAGGAATCAAAACAAGAAAAACCACAAAGGGAATCTGAGCAGGAGGAAATGCTGGTCGAGGGCACTGAGGTAGAACCAAGGAAAGAAAATGATGAGCAGTTGACAACTAGGGAAACCAGACCTACGAGACCAGCCATACCCCCAACCATCATGCTTCAAATGCCTTTGGTTACTCTGGGTGAACAAGTGCCCCAGAGTACATTTGGTAAGGTGGTCTCAGTGGCCAAACAGTCAAACATTGGCCAGACACCTCTGCCACCTCTAGAGAATGTTCCAATGGAGAAGGATGTTCTAGAAAATGACGTCAAAGGGGAATGACAATAGTAGGATAAGGGGAGAAACCCCAAAGATATAAATATTGAATCAACTGATTCTTGAAAAGATGGGGAATTCCTTGATGATACAAGTAATATCGGTGCCAGTGGAGATGAGGTCCCTAACACTACTAATAAGGATGCCACCAGGGTGGAAGATATTGAAGCATCTAGAGAGTAGGAAAAAAATAGGAAAAGTTGATAGAGCCTGATGAAATTGTAGATATCAGGAATGCACTGCCGGACTTTGAAGGGAGCCCCAACACCCAGGCCTTGGCAACAAAACTACCCCAACCACCATAATGGCTGGGGGAATCTATAAAAATGAAGGCCCCAGTGGTGGAAGTAGGTGTCCCCCTCTCCTTGGCTGAAATGATAGCCGAGAACATAGAGGCCAAGAAGCCCAAAAGGCTTGAATAGTCCATACCCTCCAAACCATTCTGGGAGGAAGCATAGTTGCAATAATCACAACACCTCCATAGATACAGATGCAAAAACCACAATTGCTGGAGATTATGCAATCAAAGAGGTGCCTCTAGGGAGGATAGATAAGCAGGGAGAGCTAGACCTCCTAAGAGAGGCAACCCGGGCAGTAGAGGCCCGGTATGATAAACAGTCACAAAAGTTAAAGGAGGAAAGAGAAAAAAATAAAAATCTCCTCAGACTTATAGTAGAGCTTACAAAACCACTGGCCAAAATCCATCTGGAAGCATCCACCTCTAGACCACTGCTTCCATAGGGTGACATGGTTTCTCTTAGGACCATGAAGAAGAAGGCCCAAGATATAGATGAGTGGATTGCCAAGCAGATAAAGGTCATAAGGAAATTTTTAGATGTGTCACTCCTAGACCTCTACTTGGCCAATAATCTCTTGGGCCAAGTGACCAATGCCTTTTTCTATGGGAAGGGAATTTAGAGAAATATGAAGGGTGGAGGACCGGATTAGATATAGTCATCAACTCAGGGGAAGAGGCCATCACAGAGGTAGGAATTTTAGGAGAGGAATCATTTGAATTCCTCTGGGCCCAGTACTCTAGACTTGGCCTCGAAATTGAGGTATGCAAGAAACTAGTCATGGCCCTAAAGGATAAAGTCACGGTGGTCTAGTATCCATTGGACCTGTTAAAAGCATTCATTGGAAGGGTGTCACAAGTTGATCTCTTCACCACTAGAACATGTGCCCCGGAGGATTATGCCCTTAGTAAATATGATGAATTGATGGAGTCCCGGTATCATTCTACCAGAGACTTTGACGGAGGAAAATTATCAAGAATATCTAAAATGATACTCCAGAATCATGACTCAGTAAAATTAGTTGATGAATTTCAAGACGGGGCCAGAGATATTGAAGAGAAGTTTGGGATTGTCTACAACTGGTGGAAAAACATCAGGGACATAGATGGAGATGGCATCAGCCAAATTTTGGAGGCATTTAAGAATAGTAAGGGACAATAAATTTCTCTGAATTCCAAGGATTCTCACTAGTAGGGTGTATTTTTGAGCATTCATTATTCTTTGAGTGTAAGCTCTTGGATTATGGAATTCTAGATCCAACAATTTTTTATTCTTCTAATGACCCATGTCCAAGTTCCTCGAAGCCGACCGGTCATTATCCAGCTGTTAATAAGGGGTTTAGAAAGTAGGTGACCCTGATAAGGGATGTCAGTTCAAGGGATGGCCCTGACAGGTGATCTTCCCAAGGTATCACTCCAGCATTAACTACCTAGTGCATTGAAGATAGTGAGCCGAATTTCACATTAATGAGGCATGTAGCTTCGAACTCTGGGAGAATCATATTTCTTTTATTCTTTCTCCGATGCTCTTCTCGAGGCTGATTCTTCCATCCTTTCTTCTTGTCCTTTTTTTTCGATTTGTCAGACCTCTTCTCTTTTTGAGGTGATTGTAATTGGTTCAAGTAGTACTGGCCACTGGATATTGTATGTTGTTGTTGAGTGTATAGTTAGATTAGGTTAGTTTTAGGGCAACCTATGTCTATAAATAAGAAGTCTAACCTCATTTTAAGGGTCAATGAAATTGATGATTTTGCAGTCCAATACTATTAGCATTAATATTTTCATTTTGTGTAGTTGCAGAGCTCAATGCTCAGTAGTTTTTAGTAGTTAGATGCTCCCTTGGAGCCATTGATGTACACACTAGTGATGCTGGAAACCTGTTAATGAAGAAAGAAGAGTTCTGGCAATGATGTTGTTGGTGATCTGATCTCTATGTTAACACTCCTTTATGTTGTATGTTTATAATGTCCTCTACTTTATTTTTTGAAGTATATTAATGACCTCTTTCCCTTTATATTGAGTATGTATGAATCGTTGGTGCTTTATATGATCATTATTTATTATAGTTCATTAGAGCATTGTTGATGTTTGAAATATTTAGCATAACTATAAGTAGAAGGAATTAACTCTTAACTCTAATCCATATGTTTCTATTTATTTGGTAAAGTTATCATACTTGCAGGAAACCCTGACCTACTAACAAAATTCCTGGAGAGGACTGTTAGGATTAGGATCACTGAGAGGGGGGGGGTGAATCAGTGATCTATCAATTAATACTTTTTCTTCTTATCTAAATCTTTACTTAAATGCTTATGTACTGAACTTGAATAACAATACAAGATAAATATACACAACACATAACAACATATATTATTGTGGGGAAACCCAATGTAGGTGAAAACCCCGGTGGGAATTAGTACCCACAAATATTCTGCACTAGTGTCCTATGATCCTTGTTAGAAGATCCTTAACCCTGTTAGGAGTTGTCTTTACAATACATGAATTACAGTGACCTTCTTAAGGGTTGGACCCTGTTAGGAGTCTTTTACAATAACCCTATTAGGGGTGGTGGACTCACTGTCCAAATGGTGAAGGCTACAACCTTCTGGATATTTGATACACACTGTATCTGCAAGGTGAACTACTGCTGTGACACTACTTGTCTGATCAGTTCCTTTTGTGCACTGATGTTTTAACCTCTTGTTTATCTCTACAAAAATATTTTCTTCACTCTGAAAGATTCTACTTCAATAGCTATATCATCAACATATGACAGATATAGCTTTGTTGCTTTAGCACTCTGCTATGCTTTCTTATCTCTTGCTTTTGCAACTTTTCCCATCACAAATGACCTTCTATAAGTACTTCCTCAAATGATATTAACATGTCATCTTTAGGAAACATTTTACCATGTATCTTGATCACTTACATAACCATGCAACCCTTCATTAAGTTGGCTTAACATTAATTATAACTGTTTTACTCAAACCGAACAGACACGTCTTTTCACACAGTCTGCTTCACCAAAATAGCTCTAACTAATTATCTTGGATGAATCAAGTCATGTGCTTTGAACCATAGGTTTTTAGGTCATGAAAAATGACTAATATAAAGGTGCACATCCTGAGGATGAGTGCAACTTCCATGAAAAAACAATCTATGTTGGCTCTTTCCATGATCTGTGTCTTGTTCTGGCATTCACTGGCTGTACCTCTTCAACTTGTTTTATCTTCTTCATACTTGCAGATATGATAATGATCTCTTAGAATTAGAATTTAAACATACTCATAAGCTTATCTTCAAAGTCACATATTATTTGGATAACAAATGAACACACGCTAATCAAAACTATAACAGTCTATTCCTTGCTCTGTCTTGTTTTCTGTACTTAGGCAATTTCTGATCTTCTGATAATGTGTGCTGACTCCAAAACTTCATATGACTTTTTTTCCATAATGAAAACACTAAATAGAGTCATATACTTCAATATAGTCAACTTTCCAACAATCTCCCCCTTTGTCATTAATGGCAACAAAGGAATATGGTGAAGTTACTATCTATACTTTTATATAAAAACTCTGTATCTTATATCTCCTTTTTATCATATACTAGACTCCATATTCTTCATAATATACTCCCCCTTTGACATTAATGAAAAAGGTGCTCAAAAACACTTCTATGTACTTACTCAACATACATATCGGGATATATAATCTGCAACTTCTGGATCTCTTTCTCCCAAAATGCAATCAGTGAATTATCAATCAGTAGATGGGTGCATAATGCATATTGTAGCTTCTACATCTTCTCCAAGTCTATGCTAGGACCTTGATCATATGATAGAATCCATATTCTATACATTACTTTAACTACCCTTTGATATTATCTTCTCTATCTTCTCAATCTTATCAATCTGCCCCTGATATACACATATTGATATCGGTGGAGGGATCTTCCACAGATTTCCTTATCTTCTCTATCATAGCCTCTACCTCCTGGATCTTCTTTGTAATGATGGGCACTTAACTTGCCTAATTCATATAGTCAGCAATAATCTTTCTTCCTTTTTCTGCAAACTCTTTCAAGGATGCTTGACCAACTTTGAGTGAACTACGATCAAGTGTAAAGTTACTAACCAATTCATTGAGCCTCTTCATCATATACTTATCTTCTGCAATATCTGATCTATTTTTTATGACTCCTTCAGATTATATACTCCCACTTACTTATTTTTTCCCCATGAGTCTAATTCTATTATGGGTGTCAAACTTTACAACAATGATGATGAATTTTCCATCACTTCAGTCTTCTCTTTTTCTGCTTCCTTTTCTTAAAATCAATATATCTTCTTGTTGATATAAAGACTCTCAGCCTCTTGAGTACTCACAAATTTTTCTTCAAAATTGTCTAGATTGATATCCATTTCTTACCATTTATACTTCAACATTATCAACCATAAATGTATCCTCCATGTCCTTGGCCATGGATGCAAAATCTTGTGGACCTGTCATAATAGTTTTATCTTCTTCTTCACATGACATTTCAAATTTGTATGTTCAAACAATTCTGCTCTTATGTGAACACTCTTATATGATCAATAGTAAGTATGTGCTTCCAAGGATAATATCAGGTCGGCTCAAAAACAAAATCTCCAACGGCTATACTGATACTCTCACATAGAACACTACTCAACAAGATTTTGACCCATTCCGCTTCATGAAATTCACACGCTGAAGCATACTGATAAATCACTTCTGAGATTTTTCAAAGATTTTATTGATATCAATCTCTACTAAAGAATGTAATTTTTGTGCTTGGCTACTTGACTGCAAGTTCTCCTTTGATTATCTACCCGCTTACTCGATTGTTAAGTAATTTTTTAACTAATTTCTGAAACGACGTGTCCGCGCTTGGGCTTCATTTCAAACTTGAATTACTTTTCTTAACAAATAATGATTATCAATATATTTTCTTTGCTGATGAGAACAACTATAATGCATTAATAATACAATTTCTAGGGCTTCTATGATCTCCAATCATTTATTCTAACCGCAAGTGAGGACTTGGTGATTGCAAAGTATATTTCCACCATTAATACTTCCCGCGTAGACACATAAAGCAACTGTAACTTTTGTTCTTTCTCCTGGTAACAATTTAGATTTTGTTCTCTTGCATACTTCATCACAATGTCACCAGACAATTGTAATCCAAGGTGCATACTTGGAGGTGAGTATACTAGCCACGCAGGGGTTTAGAGCTAGAATAGCTCCCCCTAAGACCATGAGGGTCAACTATTCAGAAGTAGAAGGTGCATCCACTAAGGATGCATCTGCTACCTTGTTCTTTTCCTTGTCCTTCTTTACTTCAACCCATATTTTTCTCGCATCTTCTGTAGATTTCACAAATTTGATTTCTCCTTCCTTATCCCATATTGAATCTTCTAACATTTTAGGGCTTTCCTATCTCTGTGCTCTAGATCTACAATGCTTAGAGATGTGTCCAGCTTTTCCACATAACTGACAAATGATAGGAGGTCTGATGTTATTATTCATCATGCTACACTACTTGGCTGTATGTCCATTGTAATTACACATCTGACATGTAATGTTCTGAGGGCTTCTAACATTTTTCTGAGGATAACTTCTTTGTCTTTGCTGATTCTGACTTCTTTGATTATTCTGATTCTTGTTCTTCTGACTTTTTTTACAATTCATAGCTCTATGACCAAATTTATTGCATGAATAACAGTAACCATTGAAAGGTCTTACCTCTTTACAATTCCTTGCAATATGTCCATGCTTGTTACAGGCATAACAAGTACGGTCAACTAGCTTACATTCATCCTTAGATGGTTCAACATTGTCTTTAGTCTGATTTACAATCTCCTTAGTGTCTGTGATGTCCTTTGGTGCTTTCATTCTTTCTTGCATGGCATCAATCTAAATTTGTGCTTCATTGTATCCTATACCGCTAGTATCTCCTTTAACCTTTTGAGAATACAACTATGATTCTATCAGATCCTTGCTTGTGTGTAACTTGTCAATATGATTCTTTGCTGCAATCAATTCAGATTCCATCTTCTCTTTGTTGTTTCTTATCTCCAAGATTTCCATGTTTGCTTGTCTCAGTTCTTCATCTAACTTCTTGTTTGCTTTGACTTGATCATCATAGGCATCTTGATTGTTACATAGCTTTTCATCTAATTCTTCATTCTAATCCTTCAGAGATGATTTTTCTTCATTCAAATTTTTGACTACTTCCCCCAAATCATTTGAAGAACAGTTCCTTAATTCTTTTTTCAGTTTCTTGATAAGTATTTGCATGCCTTCAACTTTTAGTTTTAGATCTTCATTTTGTTTTTCATATGTGTCAAGTTCTTCAAGCGCTACTTCAAGATTCTTTTTTAGGTGTTTCATTTCTTCCTTCTCCATGATCTCCTCAAGTGGTTAAACTTCTTTGCTAAGGACAAGAGATTTGATACCAATTGTTAGGATTAGGATCAATGAGAGGGGGGTGAATCAGTGATCTATCAATTAATAATTTTTCTTCTTATCTAAATCTTTACTTAAATGCTTATGTACTAAACTTGAACAACAATACAAGTAAGATCCTGTACTAGTGTCTTATGATCCTTGTTAGAAGATCCTTAACCCTGTTAGGAGTTGTCTTTACAATACATGAAGTACAGTGACCTTGTTAAGGGTCAAACCCTATTAGGATTCTTTTACAATAACCCTATTAGGGGTGGTGGACTCATTGTCCAAGGACTCACTTTCCAAATGGTGAAGGCTACAACCTTCTGGATATTTGATACACACTGTATCTGCAAGGTGAACTACTATTGTGACACTGCTTGTCTAATCAGTTCCTTTTGTGTACTGATGTTTTAACCTCTTGTTTATCTCTACCAAAATCTTGTCTTCACTTTGAAAGTGTCTACTTCAATATCTATATCATCAACATATGATAGATATATCTTTGCTGCTTTAGCACTCTACTCTGCTTTCTTATCTCTGGCTTTCGCAACTTTTCCCATCACAAATGACCTTCTATAAGTACTTCCTCAAAGGATATGAACATGTCAGCTTTAGGAAACCTTTTACCATGTATCTTGATCACTTACATAACCATGCAACCCTTCATTAAGTTGGCTTAACATTTATTATAACTATTTTACTCAAACTGAACAGACACGTCTTTTCACACAGTCCGCTTCACCAAAATAGCTCTAACTAATTATCCCAGATGAATCAAGTCATGCACTTTTAACCATAGGTTTTTAGGTCACTAAAAATGACTAATCTAAAGGTGAAATTCCTAAGGATGAGTGAAACTTCCATGCCAAAACAATCTCTATTGGCTCTTTCCATGATCTTTGTCCTATTCTGGCATTCACTGGCTGTACCTCTTCAACTTGTTGTATCTTCTTCATACTTGCAGATCTGATCATGCTCTCTTAGAATTAGCATGTAAAAATACTCATAAGCTTATATTCAAAGGAACATATCATTTGGATAACAAATTAACACACGCTAATCAAAACTATAATAGTCTGTTCCTTGCTCTGTCCTGTTTTCTGTACTTAGCCAATTTCTGATCTTCTGATAATGTGTGCTAACTCTAAAACTTCATATGACTTTGTTGCCATAATGAAAACACTAAATAGATTCATATAATTTATTATAGTCAGCTTTTCAATAAGGACAAGTCAAAAAAACTAGCTACCCCCCTGAAAAAAATAGTCACACACCCAACTTAGCTCCCCGCAATTTTGAGACCTGACACTCAGGTGCTTGAAGGCCCAGAGAATTTATTCCCCAGACAACCTTTACAGGAAAAGTTGGTCGGTACCTGATGACAACTTACATTGTTTGATGACACTAGTTACAAAGTCCCCTCAATGGAAACTGGTGCTAGAAGGAGGGCATGAGCTCATCCTCTTCCAAGGATTTTGACTTTACACTGCCTGAGGGTTCCCCAAGCCATAGTTTTAGGAACCAAGATTTTAGCAAAATTGCATCTTTTTTGCCTGCGTGCTTTGAAAGAATCCTTTTATTGGACCCAAATCCTAGAAATTTTGTTGAACTTGAGCCTCCTACTTGAAAGAAAAGGAACCTGAAGACCAAGCAACCTGTCAGCCTTGTCTGGGGATTTGCTACACCTTAGAATACCCAACTTCCTTAGATAAACTTGGGGACCAACAGTCAGCCTAGCCAAAATCAAACACCCCCAATGGAAAATTATTTTGGTAACATTGGGTCCCCTACGTGGTAGTTCCCTGGTGCTACCAACAATCTTCCTCCGCATCTGGAGAAGATCTTCGCTAGATATGAGCACCTAGGCCCTAGAACTGTAGAAGAACATCTCCAGGCCTACAAAGATGCCATGAATTAGGACCAGATCCAACATCAAGATGTTGTGACCCAGATGTTCCCTTTGACCTTAGGGAAGAACAAGTTGAACTGGTACCTTAACTTTCTAGCCAACTCCATCAACAATTGGCAGGATATGGAAGATTTCTTCCTAGTGGCCTTCTGCGTTCACATGGACCCAGTGTGGTCTCACAGCCAGTTCATCTCCATCAGGAAGGAATCGAATGACCCCCTTGCCACATTCAACCATCAGTTCCAATGTGCCTTGAAGCGATGCATGGGCCCCTTCATCCCTTCCAATGATGTCACCATCCATACATACTTGAATGCTCTAGACCCCATTGTTTCCACTCTCCTTTGGAGAATGACCGTCGTGAATGACCAGGATACTCTAGGAAAGTTTTACAACCTGGCCCTAGAGTTTTCCCACGGTTTGAGCAAAGCTCATGACAAGATTGGACAAAGAAAACCATTCAACATGATACCTAGTGGAACTTCTTACATCGGGGGATACAACCCCAATACAACAATGGGTTCCCCAGCAATGGCCATGGGCCCACCACCGCCGATAGACCAGCAGGCCTAGTACATATATTCATTGCAAGCCCAGAAAATATTGGGTCTGGAATTCATTCCCTAGAACAGCCATAGAAAATGCAACAATAACTGACACAACCCTCTGAAGTACCTTTCTTTCAGTAACTCGTGGCTGGAGGATTGTAGTCCTCAACTCTTGGAGATGCTTTCGCTTTCCCTAGGAACCAACCATAACAACTGTCACACTGTGACATGAATACCCAATTGTCCACCGAGGTTAAATCCCTCCTGTGATTGGTGTCCTCCCTGGCTATGCACATGCGACAACTGAAGGTGGGGCCTTCCACGTCCCACAACCCTAATTCCCAGAGAGGGAATACTTTCTCCAGACAACAAAATACCACCCTGGAGGAAGGAACTACAACAATGGGTCTTGGCCCAACCAACAGCAATGGAACAACAATGCAAACACCAGAGGTCCTCCTCTGAACCAAAACACCACTCAGGGCGGTGCTAGACCCAGTCATTCTATACAGCTTGTAGAATTCCATCCCCTGACCAATTGGTGTAGATTGCATGACACCAACTCCTACTCTGAGGTGAACTATGCCACACTAGAGAAGGTCATCATGATCTCCCAGTTGGACTGACAACAAAATACTGATCCTAATCCCCCAGAACCTACCACATTAGAGTCTACTCACAGTTCCTTCACCTATGAGATCATCTTCTTTGGGACAGACAAAGAGGATGAAGAAGAGCCCAAATTATAGGGGTTCTTTGATGAATCTATCCTAGCCTTTGAGGCCAATGCCTTCACCAACCCATGGACTCCCTACAACACTCAGAGTCAAGCTGGAAAAGGGTCAGTTTACAAGCCAACACCTCCCAAAGATACCCCTCTCTGGGATAACACAACTGATCGCTCCTTCCCACCAAAAGGGACTCACTCTAATCAAGCTAAGGATCCGGAAGAGGGAAGCCAACTTTACCTGGGGGAAGGTTTGACATTATAAAAGCATTGGAAAGAACCACCAACTCCATGACCTTGATGGAGGTTTTGTTGAATTTTCCCAAGTAGAGGAAGTCCCTTCTAAAGCTTTTGGGAAACCTGGAAGCCATCAATCACCCACCTAAGACTGTCACATTTGATGATGTCAACGTAGTTTTCTTCCAGGGAAACACAAAGGATCATCCCTTCCTACTAGGTTTGAACATACAAGGGAAGAACCTACACAATTTCTTGGTAGATTCTGGAGCTTCAGGAAAAATCATGTCTTTATCTATATGCCAGAAGCTTGGACTCTTTCCTACTCCATCCAAAGGCACAGTAGCCCAACTGGATAAAACTACTGTAAAAATGGTAGGTGAGTTGAAAAAAATTCAGATTCAACTTATTCAAGACCCCCAGATATCAAGCATAATAGACATCCAAGTGGTGGACATCCTGGAAACCTATGGGAAGTTGTTAAGTCAGAATTGGTCTAAGGCCATTAATGGGTATTTATTTATAGAATTATCCCACTTGTGGCTCCCCTGGGAGGGGTATTTGAACCAAATCTAGGTAGGAAGTGAGCCCAAGATGAAGTAGGTCCTCACCAAAGTTGGGAGGGTAAATGAAGTCCTTTTCTCTAAGACTTCCCCCAGGGTGTACCAACCCCTAGAGATCTTAACATTTCATTTCACCCTTAGGGAGGATCCCATAGTTGTTCAGAGAATCTAGGACCTGGACAAAAAATTGAGGCATGAGGTTAACTCACAGGGTAACACAACAACTCTTGCAACACTCTTGTCCAGCACTTGGTGTTGGGTGCACTATCAAAAACATTCTGAACTAGAGTTTGAGCCTTGCATCCCAACTGCTACCCACCATATCAATGCCCTCTAGGAGAAAGAACACAAATGAGATTTTCCTAGACCTAGAAATCATCCTGGCAATATGTCCAAGGTGTTGCCTATCTAGAATTCCCAACCATATATTTCTTCGGTGGTAAACCTCACCAATGCACCATCAGATTCTACAGAAACTCCTCCCAACCCTCCCAAAATCAATCAAAATACCACTTCGCCTTCCTAGCCCTAGAAAATGAATAATGACCTATGGACCCTAAAGTTTGATGGATCCTAGTCTAAACAAGGCTGTGGGGTCAAAGTGGAGTTGATCAACCCACGAGGGAAATCCTTCCTCGTGTCTTATAGGTTGTAGTTTAACTACACAAATAATGTTACAGAGTACAAGGCCTTGGTCTTTGGACTCCTATTCATGCTAAGAAAGAGAATCACCCACCTCTAAGAAATGGGTGATTAAGAATTGATTATTAAGCAATTCCAGAGCCAATATACTTGTCATGACAAAATTTTGGTAGTTTACCGCAACCAGGCATGGAGCCTCATTGAATATTTCAATGCTTTTGACATCAAGCTTATTCCCCAAAAAATAAATTATGTTCTGCATGCCCTTGTCGTGTCTTCTAGCACCCTCGAGCCAATGGTTGGCTCATGACTTCAGAAGTTGTCTATTGAGATGGTGCCCACCCATCCATTCTAGAAAATATCACCCACTTTTAGGTCTTTGAGGATGATCAGTATATCCTGGCCTTTATGGCCAATGTTGGCATCTTTGAGGATCAGATAGTGGAAGAAAGAGATCATGACAATACCAGGAAGGGTGAAGAAGATGATCGGATTATTGACTTACCAAAAAACACCATCTCAAAGGAGATGGTAGATCTTGAATGCATCATTGACTCAGAGCCTTGGGGCTAAGAAAATATATCATCCTCCTCTGAGGGAGGAAAATTTGAAAGGGTTAACATCGGCCAGGCTGATGAAGAAAAATTTGTACACATTGGCACCTCCTGCTCCCCAGAGGAGAAGGAGAATATTCTCGTGTTTCTCTGAGAATACATTGATGTAAGTGGGTGGGGGTATGAGGATCTGAAGACCTATGATACATCTATCATGACCCATACCATCCCATTGAAACTAGATGCTAAGCCCTTCTAGAAAAAGAAAAGACCAGTAAACCCATTGATCGAACCTCTAATTTATTAGGAGGTTTAGAAACTGCTATCAGCCCAGATTATCTTTCCTATCCGGCACACAACTTGGGTTTCCAATCTCATCCCTATGAGAAATAAAAGTGGTGAGATCCACCTTTGTGTGGATTTTCACAATTTGAACAAGGCATCTAAGAAGGATAATCACCCTCTCCCCTTTTTGGAAGAGGTATTGCAAATCGTGATGGTTCCCAAATGATGTCCTTCCTGGATGGGTACTCTGGGTATAACTAGGTCATGGTTAAGTATGAAGATAGAGACAAAATGATGTTCACCACCAAGTGGGGAACATTCATATACCAGAGAATTCCCTTTGGCCTTATTAATGTAGGGGCGACATTTCAAAAGGCTATGGACATTGCGTTCAAAGGCCTAGTTAACAGGTGCATAATCATCTACATGGATGATTTGACTGTCTTTTCCTAGGATAGGCGTGATCACTCCACCCACCTTGCCAAAATTTGTGAGAGATGTCACTGGTTTGTTATTTCCCTCAACCCTAAGAAATGTATGTTCAGGGTCACTGAAGGGAATTTTCTTGGGCATATAGTCTCTAAGAAGGGTATATCCATCGACCCTGAGAGAGTTGAAGCAATGCTGAATCTATAGATGCCCAACAGCAAGAAAGAAATGAGGTCTTTCTTCAGAAAGATAAACTTTTTCTGGCGGTTCATTATTGGATTCACCGAGATAGTGAAGCCACTCAATGGCATGATGAATAAAGACACAAAGATTTAGTGGAGCCCAGAAGCGAAGTGAGCATTTTCTCAGATCAAGAAAACCATAGTGGAGGCACCAGTCTTGTTAATTCTGGACTATTCCCTCCCATTCCACATCAACTCCTTCACTTCACTGCATTCTGTAGTAGCATTCCTAACCTAGAAGGTTGAAGGGGAAGAATGACCCATCACTTTTATGAGCTCCCCCTTTAAGAATGCCAAAGTCTGATACTCATCTTTGGAAAAGAAGACTTTTCTCTTGTCCAGGCCATGAAGAAATTCTGGCACTATATTCTCTGGAGCAAAGTGCATGTTATCATTCCAGATCAGGATGTGAAATCTCTACTGCTGCAGAGTATATTGGGTGAACACCAGGGGAAATGGATGGCCATCCTCCAAGAGTATGATCTAGAAATGAAAGCCATGAAGATAGTCCAAGGCCAGGGACTATGTAGAGAAATGGTGGAAGGAACTCCAGACATTGAATGCCAAGCTTACATAGTGGATTCTGTCACACAAGACCCATGCTATACCGATCTAGTGTACCTATTTATCAACAACATATGCCTAGAGGGGCTTCCCCCAAACAAATGTCGTGCCCTGTAGTTGAAAAGTGCACACTTCATGATAAAAAATGGAATGCTTTTCCATAGGAACTATGAAGGAATATACCTTTGATGCATAGATAGGGATCAAGCTACTAAAATAATTGAAGAATTTCACTAGCAGTTTGGGACCAGGCATGGCTCAGTTTATGCCACTGCCCATCAGATTCTCTGGGCCAGATACTATTGTCCCTGCATCTTTAAGGATGTCTACACTCACATGAGAAAGTGTCACACTTTCCAGATAGCAGCACATCATGAATGAAACCCGGCCATGCCTTTGCAGCCGGTCTTTGAAGTTACACCTTCCGCCCAATGGAAATTTGATTTTATCAGGGAAATCAACCCCAACTCATCTACCAACCATCAATACATTTTGACTGCTACCGATTACTGCACCTATTGGTCTGAAGTGATTCCTTAAAAAAACAACATGACGGATGTAGTTATTAAATTCCTAGAAGAAAACATAGTCACCCATTTCGGAATGTCATTTTCTATAGTGTGTAACAATGATCCAGAATTTTCTTCAGCACAATTACTTGAATGGACCTATGAAAGGAAGATCACCTTAAAGTTCTCTAGCAATTACTACCCCTAGGGTAATGGTGTGGCTAAATCCACTAATTAAAATTTGTTGGAGGTGATCAAACATATGTTAGGAAAAAACACCTGGGACTGGCACCAAAATCTTAGATTCACCCTTTGGGTTGATCACATCAGGATTAAGGAAGCCCTGAGGACTTCCACATTTCATCTGGTTTACGGCCAGAATCTAGTATTCCCTATCAACTTACAAATATCGGTCTTACAGTTAATGTAGGAATTTAACAACTAGGATAACATTGTGGAGGTTTGGCTTCTAAACCTGGTGAGAATGGAGGACCAAAGAGATGCGGCACTAGAACACTCTACATGTCACTAAGTAGTAGTTAATGTAGACATCCAAAATCGTCCTTATATTAATTTAATTAATATTCCCATAACATTATAGTTAATTTTAATTAATTATATTTGTTATATTCTTCTATCTATTTAATTAAATGTATTTAATTAAATATGATTCATCTCCCTCAGTATTTAAATTTAATTTAAATACTATCCCTTTTAATGTACTAAATCTTATTTAATACATTATCCCTCATCAATCCCCTTTAAATAAATTTTTAATTTATTTATTCCTTCACATGACTTAAATTCTACCAAACCACAATTAATTCAAATTAATTTGGATTAAGATAATTTGAGCCTAGATCCTACCCTACCTCACATCACTCTCACCAAATAAACCTATTTATTAATTAACTAAGGTTAATTAAGCTAATTTCTTGATTCCTACAACAATTA
>MU223672.1:924138-948206 GCA_018584345.1 Thuja plicata
ACTTTAAGTACACTTTGACCTATCACATCCAAAGTTTCTCACACATGTGTGAGAAAAGTGGGCCTCTTGCATGGCTTATGTGTCCCTCATGTGGCACCTATGTGGATGCCACATGAGCTCCACCTCACCCAAGCCCTCTCTCTCCTCCAAAAATTCTATAAATAGAGGCCTTTTTCAAGAGCAAAGCATCTCTTGTTTTTGCATTGTTATCATGCTAGTTTTATTCTAGAGTAATTTAGCATTTTCATAGCAATTGTAGTCCTTATTTCATATTTATTTCATTGTTGAATCTAGATATCACATCTTAGGTTAATAACGGAATGAATCTTAGCTTAAATCTTGCATATCATCTTAGCTTAAACCTTGCATATCATCTTAGCTTAGTGCTTACATCTTCATCAATGGTAAAAGCTTGAGACAAGTTCCCTATACTTGTTCTTGAGTTATTAGCTCATCCTTTTAATGCATTTCAAGTGGGATTTATGATATTGTGTTGGGAGAGCACACCCACAATTCTCTAAGAGCAAATCAACAAGGCTTGGGTGCCCTTGTTCAGCTCATCGGAGGTCATGGTGCAGTCTTCTTGTTTTAAGAGTATGCTTTTAGACATGTTAGTGTAACTTAAATGATCTATGTCTTCTAATGTTTGCATGTCTGAGCGTGCTCCCAACAGGTAGGTTTTCAGCATAGACATTTAAATGATGGTTTCACCGAAGAGCCTAGTATAAGGCCTTTCAGATTTTAGACCTAGTCCTTCTATGGGACAAGGCTAACCAAGTTCCAACGGCTCTAGCTTGGACCATATCTGACATCTGAGATCTCCAGGGAAAATACTTACCACCTCAATACTATGACCAGAGAAGTCATCCCATTGCCTATTAATGGGAAGTTTCTTAAGCTCTATTTTGATTAAGGTGGGTGGTAGTTTTTTCCAAATTTGTACTATATATAAAGTTCCTTGTTTTTAATACCTTTCCTGGTGTTCTTTTCAAACACCTTGTCCTTGTAAATAGTCATTGGCCATCCTCGGGGACTGCCCCCTTGTCCTTTTTTTTTTGTTTTCTTTTTCTTTGCTTCTTGTTTCTCTGGGTTCCCGGTGTGTTGCCTTCTTCTTGTAGAAAGGTATAATTTTCATAACATCTAATCCCTTGGATGGTACCTTATGCATTTCAGGTAGTTTGGAATCTATTGTTAGCATAGTGGAATTGGTCCACACTCTGGAGTTATTCTTAAGTGTGGTAAGAGGTTATGTATAATCTTCATCGGATTCATATCTTAAAAGTCCAGACATCAGTTAATAGAAAATATAAGGAGCAAGTAATCGTATGATCCTTGAGGGTAGATCAGTTGCACTGGTTATTGGCCAAGTCTATAAATCATAAAATATCCCAGGTCTAGAACATTCTCTCCTATTCGGCAATATGAATTAGGTGGAAAGGTGAAAGAAGTACCACCGTGAAAATTAGCTAAGCTTAAGGTTCATGGTGAAAGGAGTACCACCTTCCCATCTTCAAAAGAAAAGAAAAGAACTGAAGAATAGAGAATTCTAGTATCCATGGGAACGTGCAAGATAGGATGACTTTGGTTTAATGTATTCAGTGCCTCTTCTCTGCTTCTCCCAGAAATCATCGGCTTGATTTTATTTCTATGCACACGCCTCACAGCTGACGAAAGATCAAAGGATTGAATCATTGATGAGTCAGATTTTCTCAGAGACCTCGCACTTTGAAAGCAGAATGCTCCAAGTAAAGATTAATCCTAGGTTTTGCTAACTAGTTATTTTGAAGTTCTCAAATGCGCTAAGGCATTCATCCCAGTGAGTCACCATTTATTATGCCCTACATACCCGTCCCTACATTTTGTGAGAAAAATGTTGGGTCCCCCTTTTTTGCTTTTTGTTTTTCCTCTGTTCCTTTTTATTTCCTTTTTGTTTCCCTTTGGGATTTGCTTCTATGAGGGTCATTTTATTTTTATTTTGGTTCTCTTTCCTCTGGGACCCAATCCCGGAGTGTGTTTTACCTTTTGAGTTAGCCAGATCCCGGACTTTAGGATTCTCTATCATCATGTCTTCTTTTGTTAGAAGGTGCAGTTGCATGGAATTCCCAGGCCTAGAGTTTGGGGGTTTTCCTTTCTCGAGGTTTGCAGAAGGAAGAAAGTAGGATTTTATACCCTCAAGGTATAAATAGGTTTCACCTATCACTTTCACACTTTACCATGAACAAATTACCAGAGTGATTAAGGTTATCAAACAACAATTAAGTGTGAATTTCTCTTGGTGATTAGCAATGCTAAAACAATGATTCATAGTGGTGTATTCATGGTCATTTCAAGGTGAATCAGTGGCAGAGAATCTCCCGTGTTCATTCCTCTACGGTCTTCATGTTTTCAGGTAGGTCCTTCAGCTTTCCTTTCTAATTTTGTTATTCTTGGTTTTTGCTTTGTTTGTTTGTGTGTGTTTCTTGGTTTTCTATTTTGGTTCCGTTCTATTTTATTTTTTTTCTTGTCTGTTGTTTCCCCTCATCGGTGGGATGGCTTTGCTAGAGGGTTGTCCACCCTTTGTGCAGTTATAAATTGGTGGTTCTTATATATACCTTGTAGTTTAGTGGTTTCTGTATATAGCTATATATAGTTTGTCCTTGGGTCAGCCTGTGAGTTGTACTTTGGCCCTCGTGGGGCTTCAGCCCTCTATATATTTAGTGTATATCCATCCTATTTTTGTGGAGAGCTCACCATGCCCATTTCACATCCAGCCCAAATTGTTGAGTTCACCCTCATGGTGTTTGCCTAGCTCAAACTTGGCACCTCACCTATTTGATCCATGGTGGTTTTCTCTCTCTTTTGTCATTTTGTCTTAATGGCAGGATTAAATTCCCCACGAGTGAGAATTCAAAGGACATCCCATATAGCATTCATTTCCCTTGTGTCAGCCCACTTGTTATCATTAAGAGTCTTTACACCATTTATTGTCTGGCCACGTGACAACCCATGTCATCCAAGTATGGCTCGATGTCAGTCAAGTCGACAATGGCTAGTTTCTCTGAACTTTGGGTCCTAGGAAGTCCCTGGGTCTTCACCCCATTTTTTTTGCCTAAACCAATACCTCGGAGGCCTCGGGTGTTGATCAAAATCTGATCTTTGCTAACTTTTGTATTCTAGGATTTTCATACATACTAATACTTTTTGAATAGGTGCAAGATGGCGGTGAATTCCCCAGAATCCATAAAATGTATTTTTGTCACATTATATGTATTAATGGTTCTCTAGTCTTGTAGGTTGCATGTAATCCATCAACGTGTCTGAAGTAACAACTCCTCCTAGAATTTTGGAACTTCCAACTACCTCCACTCAGGTGGCCACAAAAGAAAAGTAGAGAAGATGCTCATCAAACTTCCATTAACCTCCAAGTACCTAAGGGATGGTATTCTTGTGGGGTCCAAAGTGGATTCCAAGCTATAGGAAATCACAGATACTAAGCCCGGACTATGGGCTTAAATGTCGAGCCTTGTCCAAACCATGTACCAACAAAGGGCTGTCAGAGATGATATGGCAAAAAATGTGTCTGCCTTTGGCTTCATTAAAGTTGTAAGTTTCCCCTGCTCGATGTAGGCACTGAAGCTGATCCTTCAATTGGAAATTATTTACAACACTCCCACCTAGGTTTTTTTTCTTTCCGACCCTCTACCATTGTACTACCCAGCAGCCATTGTCAATCTAGATGTTTCTAATTTTGCTTCAGGGTTGGGAATCCCCCAGTTCAAGGGAGCCATTGTTATCTCTCAGACTGTATCACTAAATGAGTTTGAGGAAGCCTCCCTCCTCTCTCAACGACATCTCAATACTTGCTGGCTAAAGTCCCCAAGAAGGGACTATAAGAAGATGAAGCTGGAGATTCCCCACGGTGACTTTAAAGAATGCATTCAGGTGGGAATCATATTTTTGTGTAGTCTCTTTGGAGAGCCCCATGCTAGATAATTTTTATCATGGATGTATTATTTTCTCTACTGCATCACCACCCATAGTTATACTTTTGACTGGGCGACCATCATCGCCAATCATGTAGACGCGCAGCTAAAAAGTGTTCTCCAGAATTCAAAATTCAACATGACAAGCTATGTATTATCAATACTGGCCCAACAAAGACCTACTTTTTGGGGTTTTAAAATAGTGGAAATTCTCCAGAATGGGCCCAGCTAGTTGGTTCCATGGGAGCATTATCCCTAGGTTTAGTAGGAACTCAGCTTCCCCAATTTTTGCAAGGTGAACGACGTGTTTGTTTACCACAACATTTTGACACTCACTCAGGACACTGGGTGCTAGTTATCGCAAGAGGTGATGAACTTGGTGAGCACTTATAGAAATTATTTTATTCAATTCCATCATCATACTTATATTTAGTTGATCGACTTCTTTGGGAAACCCTACCTACTCCCCATACATTGCGGGGATAGGATTATTCTTTTGAAGTTTTGCATGCAAATCCTGGAGCTCCACGCATTCTTTTCCTTGAAGAAGGTCATATCAATTATGTTCCCGATCACTTATGGGGACTATTCTTGTAGTCTTGCAGTAGCCAAGGATTCCCATAATGAGTTAAAGAGTCTGTGACTACCGAAATTCCACCATACTAGAAACAATTTTGATCTAGTAGGAAAGATAAGAGAGGCACTTCCCCGGGCATCTGCGCCTCACAAAGATGACATTGAAGATTTGTGGGTGGATTGACAAGATAGTTTTGATCTCTGGGCCTAGAAACACTCCCGGATGTCCAATGGTTTAATGAAGACCCTCAAACTTTGGGGCTTCTTGAAATATTTTAAAAATGATGGGCCTCTAGAGGACCCATCATACAAAGAGCAAGAGATCGACAAGTTGGATCTCCCTCCGGTGGATTGGGGCACCCTGAAGAACATAACAATTGAAGATGTGAGTTGCATCATTATTGATAATATTCATAAGTAGTTTGAGTGGGTTTTGTCCAAGGAGCACCTATAAGGGTCCAATTTTATGGGGGTCTGCTTCAATCAGCGGAGCCGCAGGATCAAGTGAAAACAAGGGGAAGGAGAAAGAAAGTACCCCGGCCCAAGTGCCTTCCCAGGGTCTATGCCCCATGATAGAGAAAATAAAAATATAGATCAAGGCGTCTAGGATAACAAGCCAGAAGATAAGTGTCCAGCTTTCTCATGGTCTCCTGGCAAATCTAGTGGGATCCACCTGCCCGGTGGGATCCTTTTCATTGGCAACACTAATGAGTAGGCAGACATTCACCAAGGAAAATTCTATAGATATTCTAGATGTTGGGGCCCCATTACAAAGAAATAAGAAGAAGAAGGTGGCCCATCCCTTAATCACGGACATGGGCCCCAGCTTGCCCAATATTCCCCCAGTGGAAGTCAGTTCAGACTCCCCCAAACTGTATGACATTTCAGAGACCTCTCCCCCACACAATGACTTCAATGACATCTTCGAGATGGATGAGCTCATGAACCTACATGGAGAAATAGATAAGGTAGTAGAAGAAATAGCTACACAGGAGGTGGAGATAATCCCTGATAAAGGGGAGACACAAGAAAAGGAGGTGATCCCAGAAAAAGAGGTCCAGCAACCTGAAAAAGGAATCAGAATAAGAAAAAGCACAAAGAGAATCTGAACAAGATGAAACATCAGTCTAGGGGACTGAGGTAGAACCAAGGCAAGAAAATGATGAGCAACCAACAATTGGGGAAACCAGAGCTATTGGATCAATTGTACCTGCAACTATCATGCTTCAAATGCCTTTAGTTACTTTGGGTGACCAAGTGCCCTAGAGTACATTTGGTGAGGTGGTCTTAACGGCCCAACACTCAAACATTGGCCAAACACATCTACCACCTCCGAAGAATGTTCCAACGGAGAAGGATGTCCCAAAAAATGACACCAAAGGGAAAAGACAATAGGAGGATGAGGGGAGAAACCTAGAAGATATAAATATTGAAAAAAATGATGCTAGGAAAGATAGGAAAGTCCCCAATGATACAAGTAATGCCGGTGCCAGTGGAGATGAGGTCACTGACAGTACCGACAAGGATGCGACAAGGGTAGAAGATACTAAAGCCTCCAAAGAGTAGCAACAGGAATAGGAAAAGGAGAAAGAGCTTGACAAAGTTGCAGATACCAGGAATGCACTGTCAGACTCTGAAGGGAGCCCCAACACCTAGGCCTTGGCAAAAAAATTGCCCCTGCCACCACAATGGCTGGTGGAATCTAGAAAAAGGAAGGCCCCAGCAGTGGCAGAAGGTGTTCCCCTCTCCTTGGCTGAAATGATGGCCTAGAACGTAGAGGCCAAGAAGCCCAAAAAGGATCGGAAAGTCCATACCCTCTAGACCGGTCTGGGAGGAAGCACAGTTGCAATAATCGCAACACCTCCCCTAGATATAGATACGAAAATTGCAAGAGCTGGAGATTATGAAATCATAGAGGTGCCTCTATGGAGGAGAGATAAGTAGGGAGAGATATACCTTCTAAGAGAGGAAACCCACACAGTAGAGGTCCGGTATGATAAACAGTCACAGAAGTTAAAGGAGGAAAGAGAAAAAAATAAAAATCTTCTCGGACTTCTAGCAGAGCTTACACAACCACTAGCTGAAATCCATCTGGAAGCCTCCACCTCTAGACCACCACTTATGTCGGGTGACATGGATGCTCTTAGGACCATGAAGAAGAAGGTGCAAGCTGTAGCTGGGTGGATAGATGAGCAAATAAAGGTCGTAAGGAAATTTTTAGATGTGTCACTTCCGAACCTCTACTTGGGAAATAATCTCCTGGGCCAAGTTACCAATGCTATTGTTCTATGGGAAGGGAATTTAGAGAAATATGAAGGGTGGAGGACCAGATTAGATGAAATCATCAACTCTAGTGAAGAGGTTATCATAGAGGCTGGAATTTTGGGAGAGGAATCATTTGAATTCCTCCAGGCCCAGTACTCCAGACTTTCCCTCAAAATTGAGGTATGCAAGAAACTAGTCACGGTCCTAAAGGAGAAATTCATGGTGGTCCGGTATCCATTGGACCTATTCAAAGCATTCATTGGAAGGATGTCACAAGTTGATCCCTTCACCACTGGAACATGCACCCCAGAGGATTATGTCCTCTGTAAATATGATGAGTTGATGGAGTCCTGGTATCAGTCTGCCGAAGACTTCAACGTAGGAAAATTATCAAGAATATCTAAAATGATGCTCCAGGATCATGACTCAGTAAAATTAGTAGATGAATTCCAGGATGGGGCCAGAGATATTGAAGAGAAGTTCAGGATTATCTGCGACTGGTAGAATAGTATTAGGGACATAGATGGAGATGGCATCAGCCAAATTTTGGAGGCATTTAAGAATAGTAAGGGATAATAAAGTTCTCTGGATTATGGGGATTCTCACCAGAAGGGATTATTTTTGAGCATTCATTATGCTTTGAGCGTAAGCTCCTAGATTCTAGAATTCTAGATCCAACAATTTTGTATTCTTCTAATGACCCGTGTCCAGGTTCCCCAAAGCTCACCGATCATTATTCAGTAGTTAATAAGGGTGTCAAAAAATAGGTGACCCTGATAAGGCATGTCAGTTTGAGGGATGACCCTGATGGGTGATCTTCCCAAGGTGTTGCTCCAGCATTAACTACCTAGTGCATCAAAGATAGTGAGCCACATTTCACATTAATGAGGCATGTAGCCTCAAACTCTAGGAGGATCAAATTTCTTCTATTCTTTCTCTTGCACTCTTCTCAAGGCTGATTCTTCCATCCTTTCTTCTTGTCTTCATCTGCCACTCTGTCAGACCTCTACTCTTTTCAAGGTGATTGTAAGTGGTACAGGTAGTACCAGCAACCAGATATTGTATTTTATTATTTAGTGTACAGTTAGATTAGGTTAGTTTTAGGGAAACCTATGTGTATAAATAAGAAGTCTGACCTCATTTCAAGGGTTGGTGAAATTGATGATTTTGTAGTCCAATACTATTAGTATTTATCTTTTCATTTCTTATAGTTGCAAAGCTCAATTCTCAGTAGTTCTTAGTAGTTAGATTCTCCCCTAGAGCCATTGATGTACACACCAGTGATGCTAGAAACCTGTTAATAAAGAAAGAAGAGTTCTGGCAATGACATTGTTGGTGTTCTGATCTCTATGTTAATGCTCTTTTGTGCTGTATGTTTCTAATGTCCTCTGCTCTAGTGTTTTAAACAGATTAACGACCTCTTTTCCCCTTGCTATTGAATATGTATGAATCACTAGTTCTTTATATGTTTATTATTTAGTATAGTTCATTAGAGCATGGTTGATGTTTGAAATATTTAGCATAACTATAAGTAGAAGGAATGAACTCTTAACTAATCCATATTTTTCTATTTATTTGGTAAAGTTAGCATGCTTTCAAGAAACCCCGACCTACTAATGAAATCCCTATAGAGGAAGAACCAAAAAAACCAGCTATCCCCCTGAACAAAATATTCACACACCCAACTTACCTCCCAGCACTGTCGAGACTCAACACTTAGGTGCTTGAAGGCCCAGAGAATTTATTTCCCAAACAACCTTTACAGGCAAAGTTGGTCGGTATCCCGGTACCCAGTGACAACTTACATCTGTTGATGAGACTAGTCACAAAGTCCCATCAACACATTCTTCATATTTGTGACCATATATTTTTCAATTATTGCAGTAGCCATCAAACTTTGGCTTTCTTGTGTTGTTTATAGTATTTGATCTACATTTAAGTGCTCGGTCCCCATACTTATTGCAGTTATAGAAATATCCATCAAACTTTGGTGAACTCAGTGACTTACCCTTTTTTCTTCTACATATATTTGGAGTATGTCCATATTTCCCACAGTGGTAGCAACTAGGCTTTTTTAACTTTGGTGAGGTGGAAGTGTCTTGATTGGTAGCAAGATTAGAGGACTCTCCTTAATCAGTAGTGTTCTCACCATTGAATCCAAGTCGATTTTTTTTTTTCTTTCAATTTTCTCTAACCTTTAATCTTTGCATCCAATGATCTTAGTGTTTTTTCATTTCTCTTTAGTACCTCATTGGTTTCTTTTTCAGATTTCAGTTCATGGGCTAGTCTTTCAACTTCATACTTTAGTGATTGATTCTTAAATTCTTTCCTAGTTGACTCTATATTAGCACTCACTAGTTGATCGATCATATTATAGTGTACTTGTGTTGTCCTCATGATATCATTATATTTCTAAGCTATTCTTATTTCAAATTGTCTTTTGTCTTCTTCAACTAATTTCAATGATTCTTCAAATGATCCCTTACAGTCAAGTATCTCACTCATTCTTATTTCATGTACTTCTTGATCTATCTTTGCTAAGTTCAGTTGCTTGGTGAGTGTTTTTTTCTTTTCCATGATTTTTGTAATGGATGAATCAACTTCATATTTTAGACTACCTTCAGATGTTTTCTCAAGAGTATCAACATGCACTTGTGTGGATTTTAGTTCACTACATAACTTCTTTCTCACTTTTAAGGACTTTTCTAACTTTCTTTTCAGATCTACAATTCCAACTCAAACTCAATACTATCAATCTTCTTATATTTCTTGTAACTTTCCATGTTCATGATCTTTACTCTCATGTGCTTAAACCCTTATCTCAAGAGTCTAGGCTTTGATACCAATTGTTAGATTGGGTGGTTTTCATTGCACCAAAATCTTGAACTATCAATGGTCGATACAACCACTAGACTTATAGAAATCTGTAGGAGGATGTTAAACCCTTATCACCAACCACTACATGGACTGACCGAGATCAAGGGCACACACCTTGCAAAAATTCCTCCCTCAAGACATGCATGGGGTTGGAACCCATGACCTAGGCTCTTATACCAATTTTTGGATTAATCTATGGAAAGGTAAGTGTTGAGAGGGGAGGGGTGAATCGGTACTTTAAAAAAAATTAACTGCTATTCTTTAATCTTCACCGAACTGAATATTATTCATTAAAACATTGAAAAGTATGTAAACTAAATCATAAAACTATGACACATAACTCCATGATTTTTGGTCATGCAAAAATCCTTTGTTAGAGGAAAAAACTATGGTAGGGATGACACCCACAATCCTTCACTATTATAGTATAAAAGTTGCTCAGTTAGAGCTACAATGTTAGCTACTTCTGATAGCTTACCCTATTAGGAGTAAAAAAAGACTTATGCAGCCTACCTTGTTAAAGGCTTTTACAATCTCTCATCTAAGAGATGTACCTGGTCAAAGGATTTACAAAATAAGACATGTTAGGGCCTTATACCCACTGAATGGGATTTCTAATCTCCTAACTATTAGAAAAAATATTACAAAAATATCTACAAGTATACATCAACATTAATATTATTTAGGATCTTTATGCTTTGTAAGTGCATTACCTCATTCTGCATTCGGTAACTTATATTTTCTGCACCTAAGACCTTCTGCATTCTAACTCCTTTAGCTCTATCATTGTAACTGCTTGTATCTGCAATTTTCACCATCATCTATCATCTTCATGTCATGTTCTTTTTATATGATCTTAAGGCGGTCAACCAAATTAGATCCTTCTTCTTTTGCGGTAGATTTGAAGTGGTGCAAGGTTTGTTTCATTCCCAAAGCATTTATTATTCTTGTCTTTCATTGGTTGAGTTTCATTATGAACATGTGTAATCATGTTAATGCAATCTCAATGCTCTACCTAACTTTTACCTTGAAAACTATAAAATATTTCCCACTCGGTGTGCAAGTTTAATGTATCAAATTTGAATTGTTATGTCAACTCTGGTATACTCGGTAGTGTGCTCTGATCTTGCTTGGTGACATAATGTCTGCTCGGTGACTAACTAATCTTGGTGACTCTATGACTAATGCCTTATCTGTAATTGTCTTCTTCTTAACTCAGTTCTTGCTATTGTTTGGTGCTCGGTGTCTTAGATACTCTACTTTACGGAATGTCTTCCTTAGTGTACTCTTCCTTTGTATCGACTAGCTTCATTTATTATCATGAATTCGACAAAACTAATGACAACAAACTATCTTATAGGAGTATCAGAATTATCATTGTTAAATCCCAGAATTGACATATTCTATGTTTGTTTTCAAAATATGAAAATGGAATAGGGATTTGTTAATTCTTATTTACCCCCAAAACCAACATTTTAATATTCCATCTAAAAAGGTGGAATTGGAAAATGAAGTCCAATTCCACTTAAATGGGAATTGGAGGTAAATCATTTTTTTAATTTTTCATGTTCACGATTGTCATATGCGTGAGACTTCACGAGTATGACTGTGAATTTTATTTTTCTCATTTTTCATTCTACAATTCATTTTTGTGTTTCAGATTGATGTTATTAGACAATATGGGATTTTATTTTTTTTCAGAGACTTTTTGCTAGACAAGGACAGGTGAAAGGTAAGAATCTCGCCTACGGATAAAATTCCTCAAAGTTTTTCTAAGGCAGGATGTTGAATTCTTCAACACTTAATCCACAAGCACTTCTCAGATAGTTACTAGCATCTACAATGACACTCTTTTCATACATGACGTATTCATCAAAAAGGTGGAAACGTGTTGTATTATATTTAATGGTTGGTTTATTAATTTGGTGCTTGCATTTTAACCAACCTGTTTAACTTTGGCATTTGTCTTCTTGTTGTTGTTTCTAGTTTTTTATTGCGTTTGTGTTTTTTTCATCGACACAATTTTTGAGCATTCTAACATCTCTATGATTAGTATCAATATTTCATAACAGTGTACTCATTAGGTGGAGAGGAGAAAACCATGGACAAATTCTTTATAGCACTTGAAGGGACTGTGAAACTGGGTCTGAAATAGGGGTTGGCAAAGGGCTTGGTGATAGGAATTAGTAGACTCTCTTTTTCCATCTCAGCATTCCTAGTCTGATATGGAAGCTTTCTAATCATGTACCATGGAGTATCCGGTGGTTTTTCATAAAAAAATATTATTCAGGTAGTATTCCAATTCCAGAATTATGGAACCAACCACTAAAATCCATCTTCTCACTATGAATTCCAGGTGAACCAAACGGTTCCCAGCCATATTCCAAAAGCCATTTGCTGGATTTAAAACTTCCTAAATTGTCAAATACTAGAATTTGACAATTCCAGCATTATTTAATTCCACCAAACAAACACACCCTTATAAAAAGTGGATGTGCAAGAATAACACCAAATCCTTTAGAATCTACAACCTCACAAAGTGAAAAAGATAGAACTATTCAAAAAAATTTAGCAACATACTTCCAAATTCAATAAGAAAATGTACCCCCCTTTCTCAAAGACTTAAACAATTGATTTAATATTTTTTTGGTCGTTGAAATTAGATTTTCATTATTTTAAAATCATTTTTTTAAATTTTAAAATTTGGTTTCCTTTTGTTTATAGTAGCAATTCTAGATTATTTTTAAATTAAAATAATATATTTATAAGTACATATTTTATAAAATATACGTTTAAATAAATGAAAATTAAAGTAAAAAAATTATTGATCTTAAATAATGACAATCATTTTCTTTCATCAGAATTTCTTTAAAAGAATAACAAGATTGATTCAATATTCTTTTATTGATGAATAAATCTTTATATTATCATTTATAAAGTACCATTACATGTACTTGTAAAGGATAAAAAATATGATGATGTAAAGGGGGAACAAGAGACTTGCACCCCTAAATGATATCCTTTACATATGAAAGGTTTGGGGATGGTAAGATTATCCTCTTAGCCCCAAATTCACAAAGGAAAGATTCAAATTGATGAACCGCAAGAAAATGGTCAATGCACAAATGAATCAATCGATTAGGAATAAGAAGAAAGAGGAAAACCTTACATGCCTGGTTTATGGAGGGGGGGATAAGATAAATCTGAAATGATTAAAACCTTAATTGAAATGAATTGAAGACAAATACTAACCTCAAAGTATAGTAGATCTGGAAATTTTTGTTTTCTGGTGTTTGTAAGAGTTTCTGGAAATCCTGTAATCAGATCTAGAACAAAACACAGAGACGGAGAAAACCCAGAAATATTTTCCTTTTTGAGTCAGGTCAACCTTGACCCAAATACGAGGGTGCAATTGTACCCGTTTATGTTGACCTTGACCCACACTTCTCTGACGGAAAATATGTTCACGGAACCCAAAAGTTTGAGGAAAAGGGTATCCGAATGTGATCTATAATTCATTATTTTGTACCTATACTTGCAAGAAAAATGGTTTTTTTTGTTGGGGGAAGGGTTTGTCTTGGTCAAACCCTGGTTTTGGAATTAACCTTAAAATAGAATTAAAATTATAGTAATAAACAAAGTAAATAGAAGAATTCACCTTGCTTATGTTGAAACCATTGTGGAGGATTCGAATCCTTGGATCCACAAGTAGGAATGCACCAAATGGATCTAGGATCTAGGATGTAGGATGTAGGATGTAGGATGTAGGATGTCTCAAATCAATTTCCTATAGATCTTCAACACCAATATTGAATGGATCTTAGAATAGGAAGAAGCTTGAATGGATATGGATGGAGAAATATTTAACAAGAGGGCTCCATAGAGCTTGAATCCTTCAATGGCTACCAATGGATCTTCTTTATGAATTGAATCTTGAATGATTTAATTATTGAATTCTTGAAATTAGATGATCTCTTTGACAGATTATGCATAGATTCTATGTCTTAAGTCTTAGATCTTAGGTCTTAGAAAATCGTAGGAGAAAGGCTTCCTTATATACTAGTCTAGGGCACAAACTTCTAGAGAGTTTGACATATGAGAAATAAATTCCAATTAGGTGCATACCCCTAGAAGTGGACCTATATTAAATATATTTTAAGATTCTCCACTTCAGAGCGCAAAATATTTGACTCAGAAGCGAGAAATAATTCTTTCCAAACCCCGACATCTGGAAATCTTTGGAATTCAAAATTTAGACCCTGGGTCAGGGTCGAGGTCGACCCTAACCTAGTTCAAGGTTGAGGTCAACCTTGACCTAGGTCAGGGTCAAGATAAAACTTGACCTAGAAGGTAGACCTTGACCCTAAGGTCAAGAACCTCAAAATATCAAAGAAAGATACCAGGAATAGGTAGGAGAGAAGTGGAAAATAGAGCAGGGTAGGGGAAAAACCAGATCCAAGTGAAAGACACATTCAAGGCATTTGAAATGACCCAAAATGGAAGTGCTTCCATTTTATGATGATACATTTATCCCCCACTTTAGAAAGAGTATGGAATCAATGCAAACTCTTGGTAAAGGAGATCACAGAGAAAAGATAATCTTATTGAAATCAAAGGGACAAAGCAATCATCAAGCCCCCAGGGACTCAAGTCTTTGTTAACCCAAATATTACAATAAGAGAGACATCACCAGTCAAAGATAAAGAGAGAGAGGGTGTGATTACCTCGCCCAATGGGAAATTATGTCCCAATGTGAATCACACAAGGAAATAGTGCAACTGGAAAGATGGAGTTGAACCGCCTAGTGAATGTGGCTACTCACTAGTCAACCCATCAAGGATTCACCCTCAGGTTCATATTCTATTCCAAAAGAGCAAAGCCAAAACTAGAGAGATCCAGTCTTAAGGACACCTTCCAACCTTAACGGATCAATACTTTTTAAATTGAAACTAGAGGGATCAAGAGATCCTATAAGTTAAAAATCCATGCTTTAAGGATTAGTCTCTAATCCATAGAGGGAAAAAAAATTTAAGTTTGAAAATATTTTGAAAGTGCATGTGTTCAAAAATTGATCAGAGTGTATGCCCCCATGTTAAAGTCATTGCTAACACTTTAACATGAGAAATGGATTTAAAGAAAACATAAAAAACTCCATTGATTATGTTTCCACTATGAGATGCCCCCAATCAAAGACAAATCAAGGGAAATACCACATAAACATACAGAGAAAACATAAGGGATCTACCTACCGTGGGGTCAGTATGATCATAAGATTATATATATATATATATATATATATATATATATATATATATATATATATATATTACAAATGAATTGACATCATTCCCCAAAGAAAGTAGAACTACAATCACAATGGAGGAAAGAAAATGCAAGAGTTACAAAGAAGAGTCTTTTTGGACCACAACATGGAGACCAAAAAGAATCAGTGCTACCATGTCGCAAATCCAAGTGGACTACACAAGGAAAACATTTACGAACAATAACACAGGTACAACATGACATGAAAAAAACATATAGAAGAATATAGATACATATAGAGGAATAGTACAATAGGTATGATTCCTTTATCACCTTGCACCAACAAAGTAACAAGGGTCATATAAAAGAATCTATAAAACATTTAGCAAACACATTATGGGAGAAGAAAAATACAACAAGCAAACACATAAAAGGCTAGCATGGAGGAAAAGCCAATCAAGCACCTCGCCTACTCTCCCCATCTCGGTCTATATCATTTAGGGAAGGTGGGAAACTTGCAAGAGGGACTATATCCAACACAGTAGGAATAATAGCCAGTTCCAAACAAGGATCCTCTTGAGAATCATGATGTTTGATACTAGGTGTAATTATCAATTATGTTAAAAGAATATTAGGTAAATCAGTGTCAATATCAATAGTCTCATATTAATCATTAGCATCAATAGGATCGTCAAGAGTATCTTCTTCATCAAGATTAATAGAAATAAAATCTAATACATGAATAGAATCATCATAATCATTCATCTTAACATCATTGTTAACATTAACTTCTTCCAACACATGAAGCATAGGCTGGTCAAAAGAAGGTAAAGAACCTCAAAGGACAGAGGCACGGGCCCTAGCTTGAGCCTGACACTTCTTACAATGTTCATTGGCAGATCAGTTATGTTTTGTCTTGTTTGAAATATGTTAAGAACTAGGAGGAACAACAACTGGTTCCTTCACAGGTTTTATAGGAGGATTAGTAGGATTATCAGTAGGCTAAAAAGAAACACTAGGAGCTTGATTAATAGAACTAGAAGAAATGGATAATGGAGGTATGGAAGGCATAGGAAAAAGACCACAGTTAAGATCCATCTAAGGCATGCTTAACTCAACAATATTGTGATGATTATAGGCTTGATATGAACAAAAAAGGTTATCAGGTTGAGAAGAACATAAATTAGGTAATGAATACCAAAATAAGTCAAGGGTAGCACAATCCCTAGGCCTAGAAGGTTTATATAAACTATGATTAATTTTTTTCACTTCTTCATCATGAATGAACTTAATACACTTATGGATAGGAGAAGAAATGACATGCATGGTAGTCAACCAAGGAAAACTAAGATTAACTTGAAATTGATCAGAAGTAGGGACAACAATGAATGTAGCATCCACAACTTGACCACAAAGTTTAACAGGCAAGTTAATAGAACCAAATGATGGATAGAGAAAACCATTACAAGTTTGGATCTACACATTAGATGTATTATAACAATCACGTTGTAAGTTCTTCAAAAAAAGGTTTTCTTCAGTAATGACATTGACTAAGGATGTAGGATCAACAAGACAACCACGCATAGGTATTTTATAAATCCTAGCATAAATGTAGAGGGGACCATTAGGAGCTTTAATAGTCTCAGCATCATCAAAGGTGATCAAGACTTCTCTAGGTATTTTATTCTTAGGTTGTTTTTGAGGTTTAGGTTGAGGTTTCAGTTTAGAATTAGGTTGAAGTGGAACTTGAAGTTGAGGTTGAGGTAGAGGAACTTGAATAGGAGGTTGAAATTGAGGCTGGGGTGGAGATACTATTATGCCCTACATACCTGTCCCTACATTTTTTTGGAAAATGTTGGGTCCCCCTTTTCTCTTTTTCTTTGTTCCTTTTTCTTTTTTTTTTCTTTTGGCCTTTGCCTATGCAGGGTTATTGTTTTCTTTTCTTTTTGGTTTCTCTCCCTCCAGGACCTGGTCCTGGAGTGTTTTTGTTTCTTTGTGCCAGTTGGATTTTAGACTCTAGGATTCTCTATTACTACATCCTATTTTGTTAGAGGGTGTGGTTGCATGGGATCCCCGGGCCTAGAGTCTAGAGGTTTGCCTTTTTTGGGACTTGTGGAAGGAACCTGTATGTTTTCACCGTAAGGGTATAAATGGAGTTTCACTAGTCATTTTTACATTTATTGGGAACAAATTACCAAGAGTGATTAAGAGAAATTAAGAGAAAATTTGAGTTAAGTGTGATTTGTTTTGAAAGGTTTAATAGTGTTTAGCAGTGAAGTTGGCATTCGAGCTTGTGTGCGCTTTCAGATTTCCTACAAGGTTTTTGGTGTTCATGGTCCATGAAGCTTTCTAGTTTTTCAAGCACCTCTCGTGCTCCTCCTCTCGCATTTCTTGGTTTTGAGGTAGGCCCTTCAACTTCTTCCTATTTTATTTTATTTTCTTCGTTCTTTCTTTTCTGGTTTTGTCTTCATTTTTTTTGCTTCGTCCTCTGCTTTGTCGTCGCCTCCCATTGGTGGGATGGCTTCATAGGAAGGTTGTTCACCTTACTTGTGAAATTTTCCCATGTAAATAGTGTAAATCTTTTTAAATTCTATAGGTAGTTATAATTTCTTTGTAAATTATTGTAATTTCTCTGTAAATTGTTAATAGTCTGTAGGATAGGGTCATTTCCTGTAAATCTCATCATTCTTCAGCTTCCCATATAAATTGGGTCTGTATATTGGTTTGTATATTTTTGTGTTTGACCCATCCTATGGAGAGCTCACCATGCTCTCCACATTGTATACCCTAAGTTTTGAGCTCGCCCACCTAATGTCCGCCTGGTTTGAACTCGGTACCTCGCCTGTTTGAGCCATGGTGGTTTTCTCTCTCCTCTGTCATTTCACCATTAATGGCGGGATTAATCTCTCCCACATGTGAGAGTTCAAAACTATCTGATCTAGCATTCAATTCATTCATGTACATAAGTCCATCACCTTTAAATGTCATTACATCATTTATTGCGTGACCACGTGACAACCCACATCAACCCAGTATGGCTCACTTCCCGGTCACTTCGATAACGGCTAGTTTCTCAGGGCTCTAGGTGCTGAGAAGTCCCCAGACCTTCATCCCATTTCTCGCATAGACCAGTACCCCCAGAACTCCTAGGTGTCGATCAAATTCCATGTAAGTTGTAAATTATTATATTTCTAGGATTTAATGTGGGCTAACATCTTTTGAACAGGTGTGAAATGGTGGTGAACTCTTCAGAGTCTGTAAAATTTCTTTGACTTATCACATGTATTAATGGTTGTCTAGTCTTATAGGTTGCAGATCATCCAACAAACAATGTCTAAAGTAAAAACTCCTCATGGAAGTCTGAAACTTCTGACCACCTCCACTCGAGCGGCCACTAAGACAAAGGTAGAGAAAATGGTGGCTAAACTCCTATTAACATCCAAATACCCAAGGAATGGTGTCCTTGTGGGATGCAAAGTGGATTCCAAACTTCAAGATATTATCGACACAGAGGCTGGATCATGAGAAGAACTACATGGCCTTGTCTGGATAATGTACCAATAGCAATCTGTCGGGGATAACATGGAAAAGAACATGGCTACCTCTAGCATTATCAAAGCCACATATTTCCCTCCTTAGTGAAGGTACCAGAACTAATTCTCCACATGGTGAAGCACTACAATGCACCCACCTGGGTGGTTTTTCTTACTGCTTCCCTACCACTGAACTACCCTGCAACCATAGTTACTCTTGATGCTGCCACCTTTGCTTTAGGACTGGGGATCCCCCAATTCAAAAATGCTACTATCGTCTCCTGAGACACATCACTAAAGGAGTTTGAGAAGGTTCCACAGCCTTCTTTCCATCATCTCAATTCTCACTGGTTGAAGTCCCCCAAGAAGGACTACAAGAGAATGAAGTTGGAGATCTCCCGCGGAGATTTCAAGGAATGTGTACAGGTGGGGATCATCTTTTTGTGTAGGATCTTTGAGGAACCCCATGCCAGGGATTTTTTGGCATGGATGTATTATTTCTTATACTGCATTACCACTCATGGATAGACCTTTGACTGGGCAACTATTATCGCCAACCATATGGATTTTCAGCTGAATAATATCAGCCAAACATCCAAGTTCCACATGACTTCATATGTATTATGAGCACTGGCACAAAAAATACATGCTCTTCAGGGTTTGCATATAGTGGGCATTCTTGGGAATGTACCCAGCCAGGATGCCTCATGGGAACATTATCCCCAGATTCAATGGGAAGCTAGCTTCCCCAATTTTTGTCAGGTAAATGACACCTTCATTTAAGACAACATTTTGACATTTACTCAGGATTCTGGGTACCGACTGTCCAAGGAAGAAATGACCTTGGTAAATTCTTATGGCATTTATTTCATTCAGTTTCAGCAATATTCTTACATTTGGGTGACCGAGTTCTCTGGCAAGCCCTACCTACTCCCCAAGCATTTTGGGCATAGGATTATTGGAGTTCTCTAGGAAAATCCTGGAACTTCACGCATTCTTTGCATTGAAGAAGGTTACCTCCATCTTATTCCCAATCACTTGCAGGAACTATTCTTGTAGTCTTACAGTGTCCAAAGAGGCTAATAATGAGTTGAAGAGTCTAGAACTGGCTGAGTTCCACCTAGTAAGGAAAAATTTTGACCCACTCGTCAAGATAATTCTAGAACTTCCCTGGGTTTCCACACCACATGAGCCTCACATTGAGGATTTTTGAGCAGATTGCCAGGATAATTTCAACCTCCGGAGTTGGAAATACTCAAGGATGTCCAAAGGGATGATGAAGAGCCTCAGCCTTTGGACCTTTCCAAAATATTGTTTAGATAGTGGGTCTTTAGAGGACCCATCGTACAAGGCACAAGGGATCAAGAAGATGGATCTCCCTCTGGTGGATTGGGACACCCTAGATATTTTGATAATTGAGGACGTCAGCCAGGGCGTCATACCACACAACCATGATTACTTTGCACAAGTGTGCAAGAAAATCACCCACACCCACCATGGTCCAATTTTGTGGGGGTCTACTTCGGCCTCCAGAGTGGTTGGGCCAAGAAAAGATAAAGGGAAAGAAAAAGAGAGTGCCCCAGCCAAGGTTCCACCCCCATATTTGCTCCCCATTTCAGAGAAAATTCACACTCAGTTTGAGGCATCCTACCAGCTAAGTCAAACATTGAGCACCAAGCTTTCCCTTAGTCTTTTGGTTACTTCAGTGGGATATTCCCTCCCGGTATGGTCCCCTTCAGTGGCAGCACTCATGAGCCAGCAAACGGAGGCTGAGGATGAAACAACAACTATTCTAGATGTTGGGGCCTCACTGCAGATAAGAATAAATAAGCAAAGGGTGGATCATCCCCCAAGCATAGATGCAGGTCCTAGGATGCCAAACATTCCTGGTGCAGAGCACCCTCACTATTAAGACACCATGGAGGATAAGTGGATAGTTAAGTCTAATTAGTGAGTTTTGATTTTAATTATGTTTAGTTGTGTGGAGATGAGTTAGTTAATCTCGTAAGTTTATATGTTTGTAATAAAGGACTTGTCATAGTCCATTTTGTTTGTAATAGGCCTAATTGAGAAACTATGTACAAAATGCTCTTAGGACCTTGTTTTACTTGTGTAAAGGGTGGATGTAGTCCCCCTTAAGTTCATTGATGGTTTTAGATAATTTATGTTGGAGTCATGTGTATGAAAATGTGACAAACATGCTAATGTGTTGATCCACATTCCCTAGGTTGACAACAACTTAGCATTCTTCAAGGATACTTAGTATTGTGCAAGGATAAGAGGAGTTGGTTACCATGGAAACATGTGGTAAGGCTTATATAAGCCAAGGAATACATTGTTATGAGGTTGGTTGATGTTAATGAAGAAAGCAATTATTGAAAGTACAGATAGATTATTGTCACAACTAGTATTCTGAGTTTTTCATATGACTTTATGCATTGTACAGCCTGTGTAAGGCTATTTTGAGACTTCTTGCTATGAAATTTTGTTATTTCTCTGAATTACTTTTCATTTTCACTTGGTCTCATGCTTTGAATCAATTTGGTTGAAAATTTATAAGCAAATTACTGTCAACTAGCCTAGAATCTTGATTTTTAGCATTGCCATGCAAATAGAGGGCTCTATTTCCACTTTCCATGGTTGAAAATGCTTGATACCTCGTGGGAAGTAGTAATGGATTTTTTAAATTTTAATATATATATTTTTTGTCTATACAGAGCTTTCAAACGAAGTTATGGTGATGCCCTAGGCTAATCCCTGAGTTTGGTTGAGCTTGTGTAGAGGGAAACTTTGTTTGCTTTAGACTTTTGGTGTAAAGAAAGACACCAATAAGTATATGTTCTGGAAATCTATTTGATTCCTCTTTCCAATAATGTATGGGTTTTACAAAGATATGCTGACTAGTGAAGGGTTTGAAGCATAAAAATAAAATCTGTCCCGAAAATCCTAGGACCCTTACAATGCAGTTCAGTACGGGGCCCATATCATTTTAATAAACCATTGGATCCTTCTAATTTTGAAGTATGTTTGTTATGACCTAATGGTTCTCATTTGCACCAAAGTGATTAAGCATTTTATTTCTTGTTAGAAAGTTACATCTAACTATGTACGGGTCTATCCAGGGACAGAAACGAGCTTGTTTTGAAGTGTTAGCAAGTTTCAAGAAAGTTGTATGGGAAGCATAGATTATTAAAGAAAACCAAGGGGACTTATGGGAGTGAAAATTCATGGAATTAGGATAGTGATCCAATAGCAAGGGTTGTGGGATTTCAAGGGAAGTAAGGCTATACCTAGGAGGCAAGCCTTGGGGTTAGGCCTAGGAGGTCAAATAGATTGAAAACTATATCAAGATCATTGGATGATCTTGTTGGTGTTATAGATAGTTTCATTGAACCCATAATCCCTCTACATCATAGTGGTATCAGAGCCACACATAGGTTAGAAGTGGTGTATGTCAGACACAGAGGAATCTAAAGGTATTTCAATGCCTCCCAAGCCAATGAACCAGGATTCCATAAGGCAACTGGTGACACAAATGCTTGAAGAAATGAAGATCAATAAAAAAGGGAAAGAGAGAGAGATGGAAGTCCCAGAAAGAGAAATTAAAATTGAAAATAGAGTGGGGTGATGAGACAGATGAAGAGGAAGAGGAATTTGAGGAAGAGAAATAAGTACTTGCTCCTGATCAAAAGATAATGATGGATGCATTTAAATCAATTTCCAGGGATAACATGGATGGTATACCTATCTATGGTGGTAACCTAAATGGGGAAGAGCTATTGGAGTGGATAGATGCTCTAGGCAATCATTTTGATTACAAAGAGGTGGAAGAAGAAAAGAGAGTTAACATAGCCAAGTCAAGGCTAAAAGGTTCAACATTAGTATGGTGGAACATGATGCAAGAAGAAAGATTGCAAGAGGGAAAGAAGAAGATAGTTTCTTGGGAAAGGATGAAGATCAGAATCAAAGCTCAATTCCTTCCAAAAGACTATTAAGTACATAAAAAACTTCAAAATATGAAACAATGGGAGTTAGATGTAAGCTCATATACAGAAGAGTTTCACAAACTAAGTTTGAGAGCCAAGAAGCATAGGAATGAAGTGGAAAATTTGGCAAGGTACATGAATGGTCTTATAACCAATATCCAAGATGAGATCAGCATTCTCACTCCTGATAGTGTACACAAATGTTTTTAGTTGACCTTGAGGGAAGATGAAAATTTCAAGAGAAGAAGTGAGCAATAGCAAAGGCAAAGAGGAGGTAGGAGTTTCAGAGGAAGGGGCACATTTGGAAGAGGTCCCAATGCTGCAAAAATAGAGGAGAATAATCCAATTGAAGGACATGGAGACTCGTCAAGAGGATCCTTTAGAGGCACATATAGGGGAAGAAGTAATTTCAGAGGTAGATGGGGACAAGGAGGCAGAAATACCATAGTATTTACTAGCAGATGCTATCATTGCAATCAAGTGGACCACTCCATCAACCGATGTCCCGAGAGAGCCTCAAGTTCACATGTTGGAGAAAGAAGAACTCATCTAGTTCAAGAGGAAGATACAACATCAACCATGATAGCCATTGGTAAGGCAGGGCCTACTATGGATGGAGAGAATCTCATGGTGAAATGAACCTTGTTAAAGATACATCAAAGGCAAGAACCACCACAAAGGAAGAGTTTGTTTAGGACAACATGTAAGCCACATGGGAAGGTCTGCAAAGTAATAGTGGATTCAGGGTCTACAGAGAATATTGTCTCTATTGAAATGGTGGAAAAACTATAGCTCAAGAGACTACCACACCTTACTCCCTACAAGGTGTCTTGGCTGAATAGAGGACAGCATGTGTTGGTAGATGAACAAGCATGGGTGGAATTTGAGTTTGGAGAGTACAAGGATAGGGTCTTATGTGACATCCTTCCTATGGATTCATGCCATTTACTCTTGGGTAGACCATGGCAGCATGATGTGAAGTCTACTCATGATGGGGAGAAGAATAGCTACATTATTGTCAAAGATGGGAAGAAGTATCAAATGGATCAGTTACCTGATCAGCATGAAGAGAAACAAGTGAGGTCTAGTGTGATGATGTTGAGTGGGAAAGAATTCCTACAAGTCTTGAAACATGAAGGAGAGCAAGGATATGCAATTATCCTAAAATCAAAATAAGAGGAAAAACCAGATTTGATGAAAGATATTCCACAAGAAGCACAAGAGTTTCTGAAACAATATGAAGAAGTTATAGGGGATGAAAAACTAGACTCCTTACCACCTATGAGGGTTATTAATCACCAAATTGATCTAATACCTGGATCTAATTTTCCCAATAAAGTTTCCTATAAAATGACTCCTAGTCAAAATGAAGAAATTGGCAAACAAGTGCAAGAGATGATGGATAAGGGCTTCATAAGGAAAAGTTTAAGCCCTTGTGTTGTTCCAATAGTTTTGGTACCTAAGAAAGGAGGGAAATGGAGAATGTGTATAGACTCACAAGCTATCAACAAGATTACAATAAGATATCGCTTCCCAATGCCTAGAATAGAGGATTTATTGGACAACTTGGGAGGAGCTTGCTACTTCACCAAGATAGATTTAAAATT
>MU223672.1:950574-973549 GCA_018584345.1 Thuja plicata
CCGCTTGACAGACCTAGTAACTCAAGGGACTTGAGTTTTTCGTCCAAGGGGAGTATGGTGCAGAGCACCCTCACTATTAAGACACCATGGAGGATAAGTGGATAGTTAAGTCTAATTAGTGAGTTTTGATTTTAATTATGTTTAGTTGTGTGGAGCTGAGTTAGTTAATCTCGTAAGTTTATGTGTTTGTAATAAAGGACTTGTCATAGTCCATTTTGTTTGTAATAGGCCTAATTGACAAACTATGTACAAAATTCTCTTAGGACCTTGTTTGAATTTTGTAAAGGGTGGATGTAGTCCCCCTTAAGTTCATTGATCATTTTAGATAATTTATGTTGGAGTCATGTGTATGAAAACGTGACAAACATGCTAATGTGTTGATCCACATTCCCTAGGTTGACAACAACTTAGCATTCTTCAAGGATACTTAGTATTGTGCAAGGATAAGAGGAGTAGGTTACCATGGAAACATGTGATAAGGCTTATATAAGCCAAGGAATACATTTTTATGAGTTTGATTGATGTTAATGAAGAAAGCAATCATTGAAAGTACAGACAGATTGCGATCACAACTAGTTTTCTGAGTTTTTCATATGTCTTTATGCATTGTACAGCCTGTGTAAGGCTATTTTGAGACTTCTTGCTGTGAAATTTTGTTATTTCTCTGAATTACCTTTCATTTTCACTTGGTCTCATGCTTTGAATCAATCTGGTTGAAAAGTTATAAGAAAATTACTGTCAACTAGTCTAGAATCTTGGTTTTCAGCATTGCCGTGCAAATAGAGGGCTCTATTACCACTCTCCATGGTTGAAAATGCTTTATACCTTGTGGGAAGTGGTAATGGAGTTTTTAAATTGTAATATAGTTTGTTTTCTTTCTGTACAGAACTTTCAAACAAAGTTATGGTGATGCCCTAGGCTGATCCCTGAGTTTGGTTGAGCCTGTGTAGAGGGAAAATCTATTTTCTTTAGACTTTTGGTGTAAAGAAAGACACCAATAATTATATGTTCTAGAAAGATAGTTGAGTCCTCTTTCCAATAATTTATGGGGTTTACAAAGATATGTTTACTGGTGAAGGGTTTGAAGCATAAACATAAAATCTATCCCGAAAATCTTAGGACCCTTAAAATGTAGTTCAGTACGGGGCCCATATCTTTTTAATAAACCGTTGGATCCTTCTGATTTTCAAGTATGTTTGTGAAAACCTAATGGTGCTCATTCTCACTAGAGTGATTGAGAATTTTAGTTCTTGTTAGAAAGTTACATCTAACTGTGTACGGGTCTATCCAGGGATAGAAAAGAGCTTGTTTTGAAGTGTTAGCAAGTTTCAAGAAAGTTGTATGGGAAGCATAGATTATTAAAGAACACCAAGGGGACTTATGGGAGTGAAAATTCATTGAATTTAGGGTAGTGATCCAATAGAAAGGGTTGTGGGATTTCAAGGGAATTAAGGCTATACCTAGGAGGCAAGCCTTGGGGTTAGGCCTAGGAGGTCTAATAGATTGAAAACTATATCAAGATCATTGGATGATCTTGTTGGTGTTATAGATAGTTTCATTGAACCCATAAACCCTCTACATTAGTTCCCTAGGTGGAACTCATCCCTTCTTCTCCTAAGATAGAGGATTCTCTGGTGGTCTCCCCTCCTCACGATGATTTTGATGACCTCTTCCAGATGGAAGACCTGGTAAAGTTGTAGGCCAAAGTGGTGAGGGTAGTGGAGGAGGTAGATGCACAAGAAGAAGTGGCCCCAGAAAAAGAGTTCCATAAGTAGGAAAAAGAGAAGGAACAAGAAGAAGCACCCAAAAATCCACAAGATGTGGAAGAAAAACTAGTTTGGGGACTGAGATAGAACTAAGGTAAACACAAGATGGCCAGCCGACAATGCCTGGGGAGCCTGGACCCTTGGGAAAAATTGTATCCCCAATTGTCATGCTCCAAATTCCTTTAGTTTCTTCAAGCTATCAAGGGCCCTAGAGTGTGACATTTGGTGAGGTGGTCTCTGCGGCCCAACAGTAAAATATTGGCTAGACATCTTTGACCTCTCCGAAAGATGTGCTCTTGGAGGATTATGCCCCAACAGATGGTGCCGAAGAAGAACATCACCAACAGGATTAGGGGGATAGCCCAAAAAATGTGGATATTGAGACCACAGATGCTAGAGAAGGGGGAAATCCCGGAGATACAAAGGTAGATGCCATTGAGGTGGAAGATACAAGAAACCCCAGGGAGAAAGAAAATGAGTTCGGTACGACTATGGATACCGGGGATACACCACAGGGCCCCAACGAAGACCTCAATGCCTAAGCCTTAGCAGCAAGGCTTCCCCAGCCACCACAATGGCTAGTGGAATCCTGGAAAAGGAAGGCCTCAAAAGCAGCAAGTTCTCCCCTCTCCTTGGCTGAAATGATGGCCCAAAACCAAGAGGCTAAGAATCCTAAGAAGGCCTAGACCATCCATAACCTTTGGGCCAGTCTAGGAGGAAGTACAGTCACAGTAGTTGTGACCCCTCCCCCAAATGCAAAAGTAGCAGCCACAAGGGCCGAAGATTATATAGTTATAGAGGTTCCTCTAGGGAGGAGAGACAAACAAGGAAAATTGGACCTGTTGAAAAAAGCTACATGGGCAGTTGAGGCCTGGTACGACAAACAGGCACAAAAGTTTAAGGAGGAAAGAGAAAAGAATGAAAATCTCCTTGGGCTTCTCGCAGAATTGACACAGCCAGTGGCTAAGATTCATCCAGAAGCCTCCACCTCTAGAACACCGCTCCAACCGGGTGATGTGGATGCTCTAAGGGCCATGAAGAAGAAGGTACATGCTATGGATGGGTGGATGGCTAAGAAAATCAAAGTCGTAAGGCAATTCCTGGCAGTGACACTCCTGGACCTTTATCAGGCAAACAACATTGTGGGCTAGGTGAATGGTGTCATCTCCCTATGGGAGAAAGATATAGAAAAATATGAGGAGTGGAGGGCTAGATTAGAAGAAATAATGAACTTCGGGGAGGAATCCATAACAGAGATAGGAATTTTTGAAGAAGATCCCTTTGGATTCCTCCGGGCCTAGCACTCCAGACTTGGCCATAAAATTAAGGTGAGTAAGCAACTGGTAGCAGCTCTAAAGAATAGAATCTCAGGGGTCCAGAATTCTTTGGAGTTATACACAACATTTGTAACAAGGGTTTCGCAAGTTGATCCTTTCACTATCAGGACTTGTGCCCCAGAAGATTTTGTACTAAGAAAATTTGATGAGCTGATGGAGTCCTGGTACCAGTCCACCAAAGATTTTGACAAAGGGAAGATGTCATGCTTATCCAAGATGATGCTTCAAGCTCATGACATAGTGAAGGTAGCTACAAAATTTAGGGAAGGGTCTGGGGATATTGATGAACAATTTGGGGTTGTCAACAACCGGTGGGACTACGTCAAGGACATAAATGAAGATGGAATTGTTCAAATTTTGGAGGCCTTTAAACAAAACAAGGAATAGTAGTGTTCTCCAAGCTCTGAAGATTTTCACCAGTAGGGTAAAATTTTGTAAATTAATTATTATTTGAGCGTAACCTCTCAGACTCCAATTCTGGGTCCAAAGATTTGTATTCATTCAGAGTGATCCATGTCCAAGTTCCCCAGAGCTAATTGATCACTATCGAGCAATTAATAAGGGGTCAGTAGGTAGGTGATCCCGATAAGGCATGTCTGATGGAAGAGATGGCTCTGATAGATGATTCTCCCAAGGTGCCACTCCTACATTAACTCCTTGGTGTATATTGAAGACAGTGAGCCTCAATTCACATTTATGAGGCATATAGCCTCAGATACTGAGACAATTAGATTTCTTCTATAAATACCCCGACACTCTTCTCTATGCTGATTCTTCCTGATCTCTCCTCTTAACTTCTTCTTTTGTCTTTTTAGACCTCTACACTTTTCGAGGTGATTGTAAGTGGTGTAGGTAGTACCAGCCATAGGATAATGTATTCTATCTGTTGAGTGTATAGTTAGATTAGGTTAGTTTTAGGTCAAATTGTGTGTATAAACAAGAACTCTAACTCCATAAAAAGGGTTGGCAAAATTGATGATTTTGCAGTCCAACAAGTAATAGAAACATAGCATTTCATCTTTCAGTAGTTTTAGGGGCTCAACGCTCAATTTTTCTTAGTAGTTTAGAGTGCTCCCTTGGAGCCATGATTGTACACACCAGTGATGCTGGAATGATTTGAGTTAATGAAGAAGGAAGGACATCTTATGGCTATCTATTATGTGTTGTTTTGATCTTTGGAATTAACAAACATCTTTTGTGCAGTATGTTTTCTTATGTCCTTTGCTCCTATGTTCTAGTTTAGATTAATGATCTTAATTCCCCTTGCTACTAAATGCATGTGATGAAAAGTAGCCTTCAAGGCCAACACCTTCACCAACCCACGGACTCCCTACAACACTCAAAGTTACGCTGGAAAAGGGCCATCTTACATGTCAATGCCTCCCAAGAATACCACCCCTAGGACAATTTAAATGATTGATCCTTCCCACCAAAGGACCTAGCCCTAACCAAGCTAGGGACCCCGCTGATGGAAGCCAAATTTACCCAAGGGGCAGTTTGACATCACTAAGGTCTTAGAGAACACCACCACCTCCATGACCTTGATGGAGATTTTTTTGAATTTTCCCAAGCAGAGAAAGTCCCTTCTAAAGCTCTTGGGAAAATTGGAAGCCATCAGTCGTCCACAAAAGACTGTCACATTTGATGACACCAACTTGGTCATCTTCCAGGGAAACACAGAGGATCCTCCCTTCCTAATAGGCTTGAACATTCAACGGAAGAACCTATAAAACTACCTGGTAGATTCTAGTTCTTCGAGCAATGTCATGCCCTTGTCCATATTCCCGAAGCTCAGACTCACTTCTACTCCATCCAAAGGTAGAGTAGTCCAATTCAAAAAAAATGCTATAAAAATGGTGGGTGAGCTGAAAAATGTCCAGATTTAGCTCATCCAAGACCCCCAGATATCAAGCATAGTAGACATCCCTAGAACCTATGGGATGTTATTATGCCAAAATTGGTCTAAGGCCCTTAAAGGGTATTTCTCTACAGACTTCTCCCACTTGTGGCTCTCCTGGAAGGGGAAATCAATTCATATTTGGGTGGAGAGTGAGCCCAGAATGAAGAAGGCCCTCACTAGAGTTGGGAGGGTAAATGAAGTCCTTTTCTCTAAATCCTCCCCCAGGGTGTACCAAACATGAGAAATCCTAACCTTTGATTTCATCCCTGGGCAGGACCCTATAGTCTCTCAGAGAATTCAGGATCTAGATAAGAAGTTGAAGTGTGAAGTAGACTTGCAGGGAAGTCTAGCAACTCCAACCACTCTCTTATCTAGCACTTGGTGTTGGGTACATTACCAAAAACACTCTAAACTAGAGCTTGAGCCTTGTATTTCCAGTGCTACCCATCACATCACCAACTTTCAGGAAAGGAAATGCAGAGTAGGGTTTTCCACACCAATTAATCCACCCAGCAGGATACTTGAGGTGTCAATTGTCCAGGAACCCAAACTAGAAGATTCTCTGGAGGGAAGTCTCACCCACGTACCCTAAAATCCAAAGGAATCACCTCCCAAACCTCTCAAAACCAATCCAAATGCCACTTTTCCTCCCCATCCCTAGAAAACAAATAATGATTTATGGATCCTGAAGTTTGACGGGTCCTAGTTTAAACAAGGCTGCAGGGCCAGAGTAGAATTGATCATCCCACAAGGGAAATCCTTCCTCACATCCCATAGGTTGCAGTTTAATTGCACCAACCATGTCATAGAGTATGAGGCCTTGGTCCTTGGACTCCTTTTCACATTGAGAAAAGGGATCACCCATCTCTGGGCAATGGGTGATTTAGAGATGATTGTAAAATAGGTCTAGATCCAATACACGTGTCATGAAAAAAGGTTGGCTGCATACCGCAATCAGGCATGGACCCTAATTGTATACTTTGAATCTTTTGGCATCAAACTCATTCCCTAGAAATGTAACTATGTTCTGGATGCCCTTGCTATGTCTTCCAGTACCCTCCAACCGATGGTTGGTTCCCATCTCCATAAATTTTCTGTTGAAATGGTCCCCACCCTATCCATCCCAGATAATATCACCCACTTTTAGGTTTTTGAAGATGACCAACATAGTCTAGCCTTCATGGCCAATGTTGGTGTCTTTAAGGATCAAATAGTGGAAGAAATTGATCATGATGATACCGGGTAGGGTGAAGAAGATGACGGGATCATAGATCTACCCACCAACACCATCCCTAAGGGGATGGTAGCTTTAGAATGAATTTTTGATTCAGAACCCCAGGGCCAAGATAATATATCATCCTCCTCTAAGGGAGGAAAATTTGAAAAGTTCAACATCGGTGGGGCTGATGAAGAAAAACTGGTCCATATTGGTACCTCCTTCTCCCTAGAGGAGAAGGAGAAGATTCTCACGACTCTCCGAGAATACATTGACATTATTTCCTAGGGGTATGAAGATCTTAAAACCTAGGACACATCCATCATGATTCATACCATCCCTTTGAAACTAGACGCCAAACCCTTCTGGAAAAAGCAGAGGCAGGTAAACCCATTGATCAAACCTCTAATTCACCAAGAGGTTCAGAAATTACTCTCAGCCTAGATTATCTTTCCTATCCGGCACACAACATGGGTTTCCAACCTCCTCCCTATGCACAAGAATAATGGCGAGATCCATATGTGTGTGGATTTTTGCAATTTAAACAAGGCATCTAAGAAGGACAATCACCCTCTCCCCTCGTTGGATGAGGTATTACAAATTATTATGGGTTCCCAAATGATTTCCTTCCTGGATGGGTACACTGAATACAACCAAGTTATGGTTAAGTTAGAGGATAGAATGAAAATGGCATTCACCACTAAGTGGGGAACATTTGCATATCAAAGAATGCCCTTCAACCTCATTAATGTAGGGGCCAAATTTTAAAAGGCTATGGACATTGCATTTGAGGGCCTGGTTAACAAGTGCATAATCATCTACATGGATGATTTGATAGTCTTTTCTTGGGACACGTGTGATTATTCTACCCACCTTGCCCAGATCTATGAGAGATGTCACCGGTATGGTATTTCCCTCAACCCTAAGAAATGCATATTTGGGGTCACTGAAGGGAAGCTGCTCAAGCATATAGTCTCTGAGAAGGGGATAAAGGGATATCCATTGAACTTGAGATATTTGAAGCACTGCTAAATCTGTAAATGCCCGATAGTAAAAAGGAAATGAGATCTTTATTTGGAAAGATAAACTTTGTTTGGCGGTTCATTACTGCATTTGCCGAGATTTTTTAACCACTCAATGAAATGATGAAGAAAGATATCAAAATTGAGTGGAGCCCCAAATAAAAGCAACCATTTTCTCAGATCTAGAAAACCATAGTGGAGGCACCAGTCCTAGGAAGTCAAAACTATGCCCTCCCTTTCCACATCTACTCATTTGCTTCACTGCATTTTGTAGCTGCAGTCTTAACCCAGAAGTTTGAAGGGGAAGAATGACCCATCACTTTTATGAGCTCCCCCTTCAAAAATGATGAAGTCTGATATACACCTTTGGAAAAGAAAGCCTTTGCTCTAGTCTGAGCCATGAACAAATTTTGGCACTACATTCTCTGGAGAAAAGTGCATGCTATCATTGCAGATTAGGTTGTTAAATCCTTACTGGTGCAGAGTGAACTGGGAAAACACTGGGGTAAATGGATGGCCATCCTCCAAGACTGTGATCTTAAGATGAAACCAATGAAGATAGTCTCAGGCCAAGGGATATGTAGAACAATGACAAAAGTAACTCCAAACATTGAATGTCAAACTTATACTGTGGATTCCATCACTCAAGATCTGTGGTATACTGATTTGGTATACCTATTTATCAATAATAGATGCCCAGAGGGGCTTCCCCCCAAAAAATGTCACGCCTTGTGACTGAAAAGAGTGCACTTCATGATAAAAAAATGGAACACCTTTTTGTAGGAATTTTGAGGGAATTTACCTCCGGTGTATAGATAGGGACCAAGCTACCAAAGTGAGAATAATTGCATGGTCATTTCAAAATTGGGCATGGCTCAATTGATGCCATGACCCACTAGAATCTTTGGGCCAAATATTATTGGCCCTTCATCTTCAAAGATGTCTACGCTTACATGAGGAAGTGCCACACTTGCCAAACCATAGCCCATTGTGAGTAGAACACGACCATGCCTTTGCAGTCAGTCTTTGAAGTTCGACCCTTTACCCAGTGGGCGTTCAATTTTATCAGGGAAATAAACCCAAACTCATCTGCCCACCACTAGTATATTTTGACTATGACTAATTACTGTACCTGGTGGTATGAGGCAATCCCATGTAAGAGAAACACGGCAGATGTAGTTATCAAATTCTTGAAAGAAAACATAGTCACCAGGTTCGGAATGCCCTTCACTATATTGTGTGACAATGGTCTGGCATTTTCTTTAGTGTAGTTATTAGAGTGGACCTATGAGAGTAGGATCACCTTGAAGTTCTCCAACAACTATTACCCCTAGGGTAATGGTGTGGCTGAGTCTACCAATAAGAATCTGCTAGAGGTGATCAAACATTTGCTAGAGAAAAATCCCTAGGACTGGCACCAAAATCTTAGGTTTGCTTTGTGGGCAGATTGTGTCAAAATCAAGGCAACCTTGGGGACTTCCCCATTTTACCTGGTATATGGCCAGAATCCTGTGTTCCCTATCAACTTACAAATCCCGATTTTACAGTTCATGTAGGAAATCAATGCTTGGGATAATATTGTGGAGGTTTGCCTTTTGAACCTAGTGAGAATGGAGGAACAAAGAGATGTGGCACTTGAACATTTTGTGTGTCATCAAGCATTCATCAAGCGATGGTTTGACTGAAGATCCCAATACAAAGCCTTTCAGGTTTTGGATCTAGTCCTGTTGTGGGACAAGGCCCGGGAGAAGAAAGGAAAGCACACTAAATTTCAAAGGCTCTAGCTTGGACCATACCTAATCTCAGAGATCTACGGGACTAACACTTATCACCTCAGTACCATGACTAGACAAGCCATTCCATTACCCATCAATGGATAGTTTCTAAAGCACTACTTCAAATAAGGTGGGAGGTAAGTTTGCCCAAAATTGTATCATATGTAAATGTTTTCCTACTTGTAAATATATTTTCTCGGTGCTCCTTGGGAGTGCCTCGCCCTTGTAAATAGTTGGTGTTCCCCTAGGGCTATCTTCTTTCCCTCTTTTATTGTGTTTTGTCTTTGGTTTCCTTATTTTCTTTGCGTCTTGTTTTTTGGGTTCCTAGCATGTTGTCCTCTTTTTGTAGACAGGTATGCTTCGCATGACATCTAGTCCCTGGAATGGTGCCTCATGCATTTTTGGTTAGTCTGGAATCTATTGTTAGCATGGTGGAATTTGTCCACACTCTGGAGCTATTTTGTACATAAGGTAAAAGGTTATGGGTAATCTTCATCAGATTCATATCATGAAATTCTTGACATCGGTTAACAGAAAATATAAGAAGCAAGTAATCGTATGGTCCTTCAGAGAAGATCGGTCGCACTAGTTATTGGCCAAGTCCAAAAATCAAAAGAATATCCTGGGTCTAGAATGCCTCTCCTATTCAGAAAATTAAAAAGGATGGAAAGGTGAAAGAAGTACCACAGTAAAAATTAACTAAGCCTAAGGTTCATGGTGAAAGAAGTACCGCCTTCCCCATCTTCAAAAGAAAAGAAAGACAATTGAAGAATAGAGAATTTTGGTATCTGAGGGATCGTGCAAGATATAATGATTTTGGTCTAATGTACTCAGTGCCCTCTCTCTGCTTCTCTCAGAAGTCATAGGCTTGATTTTCTTCCAAAGCACACACTTCACAGCTGACAAGAGATTGAAGGATTGAATCAGTGATGAGTCAGATTTTCTCAAACACCTCGTGCCTTGCAAGAAGAATGCTCTAGATAAGGGTAATTTTTGGTCTCGCTAACTAGAAATTTCATAGTTCTCAAATGTGATAAGGCATTCTTCCTAGTGAGTCACCATTTTTATGCCCTGCATACCCATCCCTACATTTTGTTGGCAAAATGTTGGTTCCCCTTTTTTTCTTTTGCCTTGTTCCTTTTTCTTTTGTTTTCTTCTGGCCTTTTCCTCTGTGGGGTTATTGTTTTCTTTTGTTTTTTGTTTCTCTCCCTCTAGGACCTGGTCTGGAGTGTTTTTTTTTCTTTGTGCCAGCCAGATTCTAGACTCCAAGATTCTCTGTCACTACTTCCTCTTTTGTTAGAGGGTGTGGTTGCATGGGATCCCCAGACCCGGAGTCCGTAGGTTTGCCTTTTTTTAGGACTTGCGAAAGAAAGCGATACATTTTTACCCTAAGGGTATAAATGGAGTTACACTTGTCATTTTTACATTTACTGCGAACAAATTACCCAGAGTGATTAAGAGCAAATTTGTGTTAAGTGTGATTTGATTTGAGAGGTTTAACAGTGTTTAGCAGTGAATTTGGCATTCGATCTTGTGCATGCTTTTAGCTTTCCTGCAAGGTTTTCAATGTTCATGGTCTGTGAATCTTTCTAGTTTTTTGAGCACCTCCTATGCTCCTCCTCCTGCATTTTCTAGTTTCGAGGTAGGCCCTTCAACTTCTTCCTATTTTCTTTTGTTTTTCTTCATTCTTTCTTTTTTGGTTTTGTCTTCATTTTGTTTTCTTTGTATTCTGGGTTGTTGCAACCTCCCATTGGTGGGAAGGTTCTTTTCCTTGTGTGCGTTTCCCCTGTAAATAATGTAAATCTTTGTAAATTCTGTAGGTAGTTGTAATTTCTCTGTAAATTGTTAATAGTCTATAGGATAGGGTCGTTTCCTGTAAATCTCGTCGTTCTTCGGCTTCCCGTATAAATTCAATCTATATATTGGTTTGTATATTGTCATGTGCAACCCATCCTATGGTGAGCTTGCTGCGCTCTCCATGTTGTATACCCTAAGTTTTGAGCTCGCCCATCTGGTGTCTTCCTGGTTTGAACTCGACACCTCGCCTATTCGAGCCATGGTAGTTTTCTCTCTCCTCCATCATTTCAACATTGAGTGTGGAATTAAACTCCCCATGTGTGAGTATTCAAAACCATCACATCTGGCATTCAATTCATTCATGTCCAGACATCTGTCACCTTTAAATTCCATTACCGACACAAAGGTTGGATCATGGGCAGAACTACAGGGCCTTATCCAGATAACATACCAATAGTGATCTATTGGGGATAACATTGCAAAGAATGTGGCCACCTCTATAATTATCAAAACCACTTGTTTCCCCTTCTCAATGTAGGCACTGAGAACTGATTCCCCACCTGGTGAAGAACTACAATGCGCCCATCTAGGTGGTTTCGCTTGTTGCTTCCCTACCACTGAACTACCCTGCAACCGTAGTTACTCTTGTTTCTTCCACCTTTGCTTCGGGACTAGGGATCCCCCAGTTTAGAGATGCTACTGTCATCTCCAGGGCTGCATCACTAAAGGTGTTTGAGAAGGTTCTACAGCCTTCTCACTAGCATATCATTTCTCACTAGTTGAAGTCCCCCAGGAAGGACTACAAGAAAATGAAGTTGGAGATCCCCTGCAGAGATTTCAAGGAATGTATACAAGCAGGGATCATATTTTTGTGTAGGCTCTTTAGGGAACCCCATTCCAGAGACTTTTCAGCATGAATGTATTATTTCTTATACTTCATCACCACTCATGGATAGACCTTTTGCTAGGCGACTATTATTGCCAACCATGTGGATTTTTAGTTGAATAATGTCAATCGGACATCAAAGATCCAAATGACTTTGTATGTATTATGGGCACTGGCACAACAAAGACCCACTCTCTAGGGTTTGCAAATAGTGGGCATTCTTGGGAACGGGCCCAACCAGAATGCCCTGTGGGAACATTATCTCCATATTCAATGGGAAGCCAGCTTCCCCAATTTTTTCTTGGTAAATGACACCTTCATTTACCACAACATTTTGACACTTACTCAAGATTCAGGGTACCGGTTGTCTAAGGAACCAATGACCTTGGTAAATTCTTATGACAATTATTTCATTTATTTTTAGAAACATTCTTACATTCGGGTGACCGGGTTCTCCGGCAAGCCCTACCTACTCCCCAAGCATTGTGGGGATAGGATTAATCTTTTGGATTTTTGCAGGAAAATCCTAGAACTTCATGCATTCATTGCATTGAAGAAGGTTACCTCAATCCCATTCCCAATCACTTGTGGGAACTATTCTTGTAGTCTTGCAGTGGCCAAAGAGGCCAATAATGAGTTGAAGATTCTGGGACTGGCTGAGTTCCACCTAGAAAGGAACAATTTTGACCCACTCGGCAAGATAAGTGCAGCACTGCCCTGGGAATCCACACCACATGAGCCTCACATTGAAGATTTTTGGGTAGATTTCCAGGATGATTTTGAACTCCGAAGTCGGAAATACTCAAGGATGTCCAAAGGGATGATGAAGAGCCTCAGCCTTTAGACCTTTCCAAAACATTTTTTAGATAGTGGGTCTTTGGAGGACCAATCATACAAGTCACAGGGGATTGACAAGATGGATCTCCCTTTGATGGATTGGAACACCCTGGATATTTTGACAATTGAGGACGTCAGCCAAGGCTTCATATACCACATCCATGATTACTTTGCACAAGTGTGCAAGAAAATCACCCGCTGGGGTCCAATTTTGTGGGGGCCTACTTTGGCCTCTGGAGTGGTTGGGACAAGCAAAGATAAAAGGAAAGAAAAAGAGGGTGCCCCAGCCTAGGTACCCACCCCTGGATTCACTCCCCATTTTGGATAAAATTCACACTCAACTTGAGGCATCCCTATAGCTAAGTCAAACATTGAGTGCCAAGCTTTCCCTCGGTCTTTCAATTACTCCTATGGGATCTGCCCTCCTGGTAGGGTCCCCTTCACTGGCAGCACTCATGAGCTGGCAGACGGAGGCCGAGGATGAAACAGTATTTATTCTGCATGTCGGGGCCCCTCTACAGATAAGAAGAAAGAAGAAAAGGGTGGATCATCCCCCAACCATAGACGCAGGTCCCGGGATGCAAAATGTTCCCCAGGTGGAACTCATCCTTCTTCTCCTAAGATGAAGGATCCTCTGGCGGTCTCCCCTCCTCACGATGATTTTGATGACCTCTTCTAGATAGAAGACCTGGTAAACTTGCAGGATGATGTGGTGAGGGAAAGAACAAGAGCAGAAAAAAGAGCAGGAACAAGAAGAAGCACGAGAAAATCTGCAAGATGTGGAAGAAACACTGGTTTGAGGGACCGAGATAGAACTAAGGCAAACACAAGATGAGTATCTGACAATAATTGGGGAACCTGGACCCTCAGGAGCAACTGTATCCGCAGTTGTCACTCTCCAAATTCTTTTAGTTACTCCAGGTGATCAAGGGTACCAGAGTGTGACATTTGGCGAGGTGGTCTCTGTGGCCCAATAGTCAGATCTTGGCTAGACACCTTCAATCTCTCTGAAAGATGTGTTGTTGGAGGAGAATTTCCCAGTAGATGGCACCGAAGAAGAAAAATAGCAACAAGATGAGGGGGATAACCCCATAAATGTAGATAGTGAGACCACAAATGATGGAGAAGGGAGAAATCCTAGAGATAAAAATGTAGATGCCACCAAGCTGGAAGATACAAGAAACCCCGAGGAGCAAGAAAAGGAGTCTAATGTGACTATGGATCCTGGGGAAACACCACAAGGCCCCAATGAAGACCCTAATGCCCAATCCTTACCAGAAAGGCTGCCCTAGCTGCCACAATGGCTAGTGGAATCCCATAAAAGGAAGGCCCCGCTGGAAGAAACTGCTCCCCTCTCCTTGGCCGAAATGATGACCCAAAACCAAGAGGCTAAGAAGCCAAAGAAGGCCCAAACCATCCATACCCTCCAGACAAGTCTGGGAGGAAGTATAGTCATTATAGTTGTGATGCCTCCCCCAAATGTAGAAGCGGTAGTCGTAAGGGCCAAATATTATACAGTTATAGAGGTTCCTCTAGGGAGGAGAGACAAACAGATAAAATTGGACCTATTGAAATAAGCTACCCGGGCAGTTGAGGCTTGATATGACAAACAGGAATAGAAGCTAAAGGAGGAAAGAGAAAAGAATGAAAATATCCTCGGGCTTCTCATAGAATTGACACAACCACTGGCCGAGATTCATCTGGAAGCCTCCACCTCTGGAACCCTACTCCCATAGTATGATGTGGATTCTCTAAGGGCCATGAAGAAGAAGGCACAGGATTTGGATGGGTGGATCGCTAAGAAAATCAAAGCCGTAAGACAATTCTTGGAAGCCACACTCCCGAACCTTTATCAGGCCAACAACCTTGTGGGCTAGGTGAACGGCGACGTCTCCCTATGGGAGAAAGATATAGAAAAATATGAGGAGTGGAGGGCTGAATTAGAAGAAATAATGAACTTCAGGGAGGAATCCATTACAGAGACATGCATTTTGGGAGAAGATCCCTTTGGGTTCCTCGGGGCCCAGGACTCCAAACTTGGCCTTAAAATTGAGGTGAGCAAGCAACTGGTAGCAGCCCAGAAGAATGGAATCTTGGGGGTCTAGAATTCTTTGGATTTATACACAACATTTATAACAAGGGTTTTGCAAGTTGATCCCTTCACTATCAGGACTTGTGCCCCGAAAGATTTTGTACTTTGAAAATTTGATGAGCTGATGGAGTCCCGGTACCAGTCCGTAGAGATTTCAATGGAGGGAAGGTGTCATGCTTATCCAAGATGATGCTCCAGGATCATGACACAGTGAAGGTAGCTGCAGAATTTAGGGAAGGGGTTGGGGATGTTGATGAATAATTTAGGATAGTGAACGACTAGTGGGACTGCATCAAGGATGTAGATGAAGATGGAATTGGTCAAATTTTGGAGGCCTTTAAACAAAAAAAGGAACAATAGAGTTCTCCAGGCTCCAAATATTTTCACTAGCAGGGTGCAATTTTGAAAATTCATTATTCTTCGAGCATAAGCTCCTGGACTCCAAAATTCTGGGTCTAAATTTTTGTATTCATTCATAGTGATCCGCGTCCAGGTTCCCTAAAGATGATCAATCACTGTCGAGCAGTTAATAAGGGGTCAGAAGGTAGGTGATCCTGATAAGGCATATCAGATGGAAGACATGGCTCCAACAGATGATTCTCCCAAGGAACCACTCCTACATTAACTCCCTGGTGCACATCGAAGATAGTGAGCCTTAATTCACATTTATGAGGCATGTAGCCTCGGATACCAAGACAATCAGATTTCTTCTATAAATACCTCGGCACTCTTCTCTATGTCAATTCTTCCCGATCTCTCCTCTTATCTTCTTTTGTCTTTTCAGACCTCTGCACTTTTCAAGGTGATTGTAAGTGGTGCACATAGTACCAGCCATAGGATAATGTATTCTATCTGTTGAGTGTACAATTAGATTAGGTTAGTTTTAGGTCAAATTGTGTGTATAAATAAGAAGTTTGAATCCATCACAAGGGTCAGCAAAATTGATGATTTTGCAGTCCAGCAAGTAATAGAAACATAGAATTTCATCTTTTAGTAGTTTCAAGGGCTCAATGCTCATTTTTTCTTAGTAGTTTAGAATGCTCCCTTGGAGCCATGATTGTACGCGCCAGTGATGCTGGAATGATTTGAGTTAATGAAGAAGGAAGGACATCTTATGGCTATCTATTATGTGTTGTTCTGATCTTTGGAGTTAACAAACATCTTTTGTGCAGTATGTTTTCTTATGTCCTTTGATCCTATGTTCTAGTTTAGATTAATGATCTTATTTCCCCTTGCTACCGAATGCATTTGAATCGCTAGTTATTTATGTATTTGGTATTTAGTGTAGTTTTCTTGAATTGGAGCTTAGTTTGATGTTTGAATATTTATTGCATAACTATAGGTAGAAATGCATATCTAACCTTGATCAATCTTTTGAATTTTATTTGATAATCCAAATTCTTGCAGGAAACCCCATCCCTTTTTAAATCCCTGAGAAGATAAGTAAAAACCAGCTATCCCCTCACACAATTGCCACCTGCCCAACTTAGCTCCCCTGCACCGTCGAGACCTCACTACTAGGTGCTTGGAGGATTAGTGAATTTATTCTCTGGAAAACCTCTTCAGGAAGAGTTGGCCGGTACCCCAGTACCCAGTGACAACTTACCTCTGTTGGTACAGCCGGTCACAAAGTCTCATCAACAGATATAGGTTTAGACAAAATGATGCAGAGTAAGAAGCCACACAACCTAGATTGGTCTTCTTTGACTAGAAGAACCTCAATTCCCTACCTTAAGCCTTCTCCTTGATCCAAAAACTCCTTGAGGGTCTATACCTACTCTATTGATTAGACTTACTATTCCACAACTCCTCCTAACTCCTAGGGACTTCTCACAACTTGGATCCAATGTAGGCTTTAGGGATCAATTCCCTCAAACATACCAAAATGAAGGATTTCTAACCCAACTATATGGGAATTAAATTAAATGGTGGGAAGGTTTTATCCTGACCTAATACACTAGTAATCACTCACTTTTTGAGTTCCTAAACACCCACAACCTATCCTACTCAAATTAGGACAGTCAACCTAGTAGCCCTTCTTACACTATTTTTGGTTGATAACTCCCAACTCCTCCACATGAATTGGAAATATCCTTACCTTTTAGGATACCCTTTATCCTCTTCTTACAAACCCCAAGAGATGGATTTCTAACTTCACTCCTGCAGTATCAAACTCTCCCTCTGTCCACAGGCCTAATTGATCAGACTAGGCTTGGATAAAAAAGCAACGGTTTGAAAATGGGTTCATGAAATAAAATAAACCCCTTAGGACTCTTCCCTATAATCTAAATGGTCTATCAAAAACATTCATAAAGTCTCTCCAATCACTAAGACTGGTTATCCACTCTATCTCCTACTTTCCTGGTCAAATACATAGAGATATTTGACCTAGGGCTGGGTGGTGAACCCCTCCAATAGAATCCTCTGCTTCTATGCTTCAGGAATCTCCAAGATAACTCTCCTAACTTGCATTTCCCAAAGGGCCATTATTTTTCCACTATTGGAAAGCAAGTTAGGGCTCTAGGAATAATTTACCCTCAGTTTCTACGGTTTACAGAACCAGTTACCTTACAATTTACTGTTCTCTCACCAAACCAAACCAAACCACCCCAAACCAAAAGAAAAAATCATATATATCACTAAGAAAACAAAATCAATTGGATTTTAATCTGTACCAATCCATACAGTACTTGCAAAATAAAAAAACATAGTAACTATACACAAAATAACAGAATTCTTTATTTCTTCACCCTTCCAAAATTTTGTACCATCATTGCCAACCCATGAATGGGATTCATACATGTTTAAATACCATTTGCAATGGTCATACCAAAAATTGAAATTTTTATGGACCAAATTTGCAAATTTTCAACTATACCGAGCAACTTTTTGAAAAGTTGTCAATGTTGTCAAACAACATTTTTGACAATTTTGCCAATTTGTAACTTTTTGCATTACTAGGCTTATTTAATGCCACAAATGGATTCAAAAACATGTCCTCATAACCTAGACCTAGTGAGAAACCTAGAAATCACAATTTTATGCCCATTTGATCACTTTGGCATCCTAGTTTATAATTGCACCTATTATCCAAAAGATCTTACACTTGGGATTATTACATTATTCCCATTTACCAACTGATCCCAAAGGATCCTAATGTACCCTAGGGAAGGACATAGCTTTGGTGCCCCTCTCCATACACCTTAGACCACTGAAACTCAAGTCACTTGAGTTGTAATGTCTGCAATTTGGAGTCCCATCTTCTCAATGTCCTTCTTTGTTAGCCATGTAGCATCTTCGAATGGCTTGTCCTTCCACTTGATTAGCTACTCATGATATGCTCTCCTCCTGGTTTGTTTACTGACCCTTGTGTCCAAGAGGGCTTCAACTTCATGTTGATTTGGATGAGGAAGTTGTTGAAGTAGTGCAGCTTCATGTGTTCCTTCTAGACTCGCATCAAAGACATCAGAACCTTTATAGGCATAAATATCACATACATTGAAGGTGTTAGACAATCCAATGTCTGGAGGTAAATCAATTTTATAGGCATTGTTGCCACATTTATGCAATATCTTGAAGGGTCCCATCTTCTTCATCAATCAATTTTGTATACTTCCCTTTAGGAATTCTCTCTTCTTGGAGGTGGATCATCACCATGTCCTCTACCTTATACTTCACATCCCTTCTTTTATCTTACTTCCCTGAAGTTTGCTCAAGTTTTCTCCTGACTTCTTGGTGAAGTTCTTTCATGACATCTACAAATTATTCTTCCCATGCACTTCTTTCCATACTACTGATGTTTCTTAACTCCATTACACCTCTAGGGTGTGTCCCATATACAAGTTGGAATGGGCTATGACTAGTGCTCCTATTTACTTAGTCATTATAGGAAAATTTCGCATGTGGTATTACTGCATCCCATGTGGCTCCATGGTCTTTTTTCAAACATATCAATAGGTTTCCAAGGGACTTGTTTATGACCTCTGTCTGGCCATCTATTTGAGGATGATATGCCACTGAGTATGATAGTTTGGTCCCTAATCTTTTCCATAGTGTTCTCCAAAAATGTCCAAGGAATTTTCAATCCCTATCAGAGACTATGGTCATTGGTAATCCATGCAACCTTACTACTTCCTTGAATAATATCCCTACTATATGAGAGGCATCATGGGTTGTTTTGAAAGGTAGGAAATGGGCCATTTTGGAAAACCTATCTACTACCACATAGATACTATCATATCCATGCTTGGTTCTTGGTAGGCCCAATACAAAGTCCATGCTGATGGAGTCCCAAGGCTTCATTGGGATGGGTAAAGGGTTTAAAAATCCTACATTGGATGATCTACCCTTGGCTTTTTGACAAACCATGCACTTCTCAATAAACAATATTACCCCTGTCTGCATTTTGGGCTAGAAATAGAACCTTCTTACCATCTCAGAAGTTTTTTCCAATCCAAAGTGACCTACTAAGCCTCTACAGTGCTTCTCCCTTATGATTTTCTCTCTCATGGATCCCCTTGGAATACAAAGTTGACTTCCTCTAAAAATTAATTTCTCCTGCAACATGTAGTTTGCAAAATCACTATGATATCTATCACTCATATCCTTGCATACTTAGTATGCCTCTGAGAAGTCTTCATCATGTTCATTCATCCCTTCATGGAATTGATTCCAACACTCTCTAATCTGACTTCTTTAATGGTCATATTCCTTCTAATAAGGGCATCTACAACCTTATTGGTTATACCCTTCTTGTGTTTAATTGTGAAATTGTATGCTTGGAGGTATTCCATCCACTTGATGTGTCTGTGGTTTAACTTGTCTTGTCTATTCAAAAATCTCAAAGCATGATTATCAATATAAACTATGAACTCCTTAGGCAACAAATAATGCCTCCATTTCCTTAAATACTAAATCATTGCATACATTTCCAAAACATAGGTTGAGTACCTTTGTTTTTCCTTGTTCAACTTCTCACTAAAGAAGGCTTCTGGTTTTCCCTCTTAACTTAAGACCCCCCCTTTGTCCCTATTGCTAGCATCACATTCTATTGTGAACATTTTCTTGAAATTAGGAAAAACCAATATGGGTTCTTCTGCTACCCTCCTTTTCAAGTACTCAAAATATTTCTATGCTTCATTTTTCCATACAAAATGAAACTCTCTTCCACCCTTGATTGTGTCAATCATAGGGGCACAACCATTGCTAAAACCCCTAATAAAGTTTCTATAAAAATTGGCTAGTCCATGAAAACCTTTTACCTCACTAGAAGTCCTTGGTGTGGGCCAATTGAGTATGGATTCCACCTTCTCTAGATCCATTTTGAGATTTCCCTTTGAGATGAAAAATCCAAGGAATGCCAACTCTTCCTGAAAGAAGACACATTTATCCAAATTGACCTTTAACTTTTCTTGTTTGAGTCTTTCCAAAACCAACTCCAAGTGGGTTAGATGTTCTTCTCTATTCTTACTAAAAACAATATGTCATCTAGATATACAACCAAAACATTATTAATAAAAGGTTTCAATACTTCATTCATGAGCCTCATGAATATGCTTGGAGCATTTGAGAGGCCAAAGGGAATCACCAACCATTCATAGAGCCCTTCATTGGTCTTGAATGTAGTCTTCCATTCATCCCCCTATCTAATCCATATCTGATGGTACCCACTTTTCAAATCCAACTTGGAGTAATATCTATCCCCTCCTAGGAAATCCATTAAGTCCTCCATTCTAGGCATAGGGAATCTGTATATGATAGTGATTTTTTTTATAGCTCTATATTCAGTACATAGTCTCCATGTACCCTCTTTCTTTGGGGCTAATAGTGAAGGGACTACACAAGGACTGATGCTCCTTCTAATGAACCCTTTCTTGAGCAATTCTTCAACCTATCTATCTAACTCCTCATTCTGATCTAGTGTCAATTTATATGAAACCTTATTAGGCAATGTGGACCCTGGTATAAGATCAATACAGTGACTTACATATCTGACTGGTGGAAGTGTATCTGTGGTACTGTCTGCAATGATCTCCTTGTACATCTTTAACAAACTGGGTACTTCCTTGGGTCCTACTGTCCTCTCTTTTTCCTTTTCTCTTACTACTTTCTTTTCTTCTCTTCTTGGTTTTACCACAATGGAAAAACAAGGGATTTCCTTTCCTTTAAGGGTCTTCAAAAACTCCTTTTCTCCTACAATTAACACAATAGTCACTTGGTCTGTTTCTTTCCCATCATCTGGTAAGGGTCTCATTATATAATCCCTTCCATCCTTAGTAAGCACATAAACATTGCTTCTCCCATCATGTTTTGAGTTCACATCATATTTCCAAGGCCTTCCTAATAATAGGTGGCAGGCATCCATCTCTGCAACATCATACAAAATCATGTCATTATAGTCTCCTACCTGAAACTTCACATAAACTTGTTCATTTACAAGAGCTTGTTGCTCTTTGTTTAACCATGAGACCTTATAGGGGTTAGAGTGAGGTAACTTCTTCAAACCAATATTTTTAACCATTTCTATGGAAGCTAGATTATCTATTGAACCAGAATATACTATTAACTTACACACCTTACCTTTCACCTTGCATGTTGTCCTAAAGAGAGTCTTTCTCTGAGGTGGTTCTTTATCTGCAACTGTCTTTAATAGAGTCCTTTTGAACATCAAGCATTCACCTTCTTCTGGATCAGTATTCCCTCTTGGTTCTTGTACACTTTGTGTGTCTTCTTCTTGAGCAAGGTGGACTTTCCTTTCTCTCCCGTGGTTATTCCCTCCATTCTTCTTTGGACATCTAGAGGACTAGTGTCCTATCTAATTACAAGTGAAATATCTTCCAGTGAATAATCCTGGTGTACTTCCTCCAAATCTTCCTCTCCCATTGGGTCATCTTCCTCTAAATCCTCCTCTAGGATTTGTCTCTCCTTCCTGGTTTTCTTGACCACTAGTTTCTCCAAAAAAATTGTTAGATGGCCCTCTACCACCAAATCTTCCTCTACCTCTGAAATTTCCACCTCTCCCTCTATTTTGGGATTCACTCTTCCTCCTTTGTTTATCCTCTATATTTAGGGCCATTTGATAGAATAGATACATTATTTTGGGGTTGAACAATGTTAATGTTTGTATCTTCAGTCGTATGATCATTAGAATACATATATAATATATGTTGATTAATAATAATATAATATATATGTTATATTATTATTAATCATATGACATTTAATATTTAATAGTAAATTATTATTCTTAATTAATAATTGATTGATGAAACATTATAAGATTGATTAAATTATAATTAGTTGGAAGAGGTATGTCCTTTCTTATAACTAATGATGAATAGACATGTCCCATGAAGGGACATGTCTCTCCTATCCTCATTCCCAATATAAATGAAAGAGAGATTGTTGCATTTGGAAAACACATACAACATAGAGTGTTATTACATTTGCAGCTGTCCTAAAAAACTTAACATGGTATCAGATCCAGATTGCAAATGTAAGAGGGTAGTTTTTTGATGGTGAATGTGTGGCTGTCTCAGAAAATACAGTCTTGGTAAAAGGATCATATCTCACAAATGCACCGTTGGATTTTCCTAAATTTCAGATATGTTGGTGAAAACCTAATTTCAAAGAATCTCACCGAAGTGATTGGAGAGAAAGTGTTGGATTCAAAAGTTATGACTAAATATGTACGGGTCTATGTGAAATTTCTGAAAATGACTTTCATTAAAGAGATATTTTAATTTGTTATGATCATGCTCAAGCAATAACAAAGAAGCATTCATTCAAGGAAGGGTGTCTATTTCTACAAAGAAAGCATCAATTTTATAGTGTCACCTCTCTTGGATAAATCATGTCATTTCATAATAAGACATGAGAATTTTTCAAAGATATAAGAGTGGGAATTGTACATTGTGGGGGGAGAATAATAACCAATGTAACATTTCTATGCTTAGTGTGGGGAGATAATTCAAATGGGTGATGTCTCTCATATAATATTATAAGGTGTTTTATGATTTGATGTATATGGACCTTCATTGAAGCAACTTGTGTCAAGGATGTTGATGTGCAGATAAGTATTTATTATCTTTGAATATTACATTTATCTACTCATTATAGTTTCTCTCTCATCTGTATTTCTATACGTACTATAATAGCTATTTGTCTTGATCTTTTCTGGAGATGCTCTTGCAGAAAAAAAGAAGATTAGATTCAGAGAGTGTCTGACTCTTCAGAGGTGACTTTGGACGAGGAGCTAAAAGATTGATATCAGACTCAGAGGGAGTCTAATAATTCATCTTAAGAAATATTGGATGATCAACAGATTGATATTGGCTCAATGAGTTCT
>MU223672.1:975129-997074 GCA_018584345.1 Thuja plicata
TATGATCATTAGAATACATATAATATATGTTGATTAATAATAATATAATATATATGTTATATTATTATTAATCATATGACATTTAATATTTAATATTAAATTATTATTCTTAATTAATAATTGATTGATGAAATATTATAAGATTGATTAAATTATAATTAGTTGGAAGAGGTATGTCCTTTCTTATAAATAATGATGAATAGACATGTCCCATGAAGGGACATGTCTCTCCTATCCTCATTCCTAATATAAATGAAAGAGAGATTGTTGCATTTGGTAAACACATACAACATAGAGTGTTATTACATTTGCAACTGTCCTAAAAAACTTAACAAACAAATCCAACTCATCTCTTATGGAGTACTTGATCCCATTCAAGTACCTAGCAAAATTTTGCTTCACATTCTTAGGAACTTTGGCTCTCAACGTGAGTTTGTAAAACTCCTCCATATATGTACTCACATCTAAGACCTTTTTCCTTAGACTTTGTAACTTCTAGTGCATTAGGATTTCATAGTCTTCAGGTATGAATTATTTCTCAATCTCTATCTTCATTCTCCTCCAAGTGGCTATTTGTTCCTTCCCTTCATAAAGTCTCTCATTATGAAGGAAGTTCCACCAACTAAGGGTCAATCCCTTCATTTTTGACTTTGCAATTCTCATATTTTGGTTCTCAGGTACCCTATACATTCAAAGTGATTGTATAGGGATTCAACCCAATCCACACATTCTTCTGGGTTTAATTTACCACAAAACAAAGGGAGGTCAGCCTTGGTTTCTTTTCTCCCTACCCTCTCAAGGGATTCCAATATGGCTCTCTGATCTATAGGAAGTGCTTTTCTATCTAGCAGAGGCTCTTCCTCTTCACCATCTTCTTATTCTTCAGATTCTTCTTGTACTCCTTTGTCTACTTTCCCTATCAGTTTATCCAACTCTCTCTTCATGGCTCTGTTCTCTTCTCTAACTGCCTTGCTTTCTTCCATTTGTTCCTTGACCAGTTTGGCCAACTCAAAATTGGCTATTCTCAAAGGTATCTCCCTCTCTCCATCCTGATTTTTAGACATCCTATCTTAACTTATTCTTTCCAATCAAGTTCTTAGTGGCTCTAATACCACTTGATGCAAAACAAGAAGCCTTACAACCTAGATTGGTCTTCTTTGACTAGAAGAACCTCAATTCCCTACCTTAAGCCTTCTCCTTGATCCAAAAACTCCTTGAGGGTCTATACCTCCTCTCTTGCATGGAATTACTATTCCATAACTCCCCCTGACTCCTAGGGACTTCTCACAACTTGGATCCAATGTAGGCTTTAGCGATCAATTCCCTCAAACATACCAAAATGAAGGATTTCTAACCCAACTATATGGGAATTCTATTCAATGGTGGGAAGGTCTTATCTTGACCTAATACACTAGGAATAACACACTTTTGGAGTTCCTAAACACCCATAACCTATCCTACTCAAATTAGGATAGTCAACCTAGTAGCCCTTCTTACAGTGTTTTTGGTGGATAACTCCCAACTCCTCCAAATGACTTGGAAACATCCTTACCTTTTAGGATACCCTTTATCCTCTTCTTAAAAACCACAAGAGATGGATTTCTGACTTCACTCTTGCAGTATCAAACTCTCCCTCTGTCCACAGGCCTAATTAGTCAGACTAGGATTGGATAAAAAAGAAATGGTTTGAAAATGAGTTCATGAAATCAAATCAACCCCTTAGGAATCTTCCATATGATCTAAATGGTTGATCACAACCATTCATAAAGTCTCTTCAATCACTGAGACTGGTTATTCACTCTATCTCCTAATTTCCTGGTCAAATACATAGAGATATTTGACCTAGGGCTAGGTGGTAAACCCCTCCAACCGAATCCTCTACTTTTTTTCTTTAGGAATCTCCAAGATGACTTTCCTAACTTGAATTTCCCAAAGGACCATGCATTTTCCATGGTGGGAAAGCAAGTTAGGGTTCCAGGAAAAATTTACCCTCTGTTTCTGGGGTTTACAGAAGCAGTGACCTTACAATTTACTATTCTCTCACCAAACCAAACAAAATCACCCAAAACCAAAATCATAGATCAGATAAATCACTAAGAAAACAAAATTAATTGAATTTTCATCAGTACCAATCCATACAGTACTTGCAAACTGAAAAAACATAGTAACTATACACAAAATAACATAATTCTTTATTTGTTCACCCTTCCAAAAGTCTGTACCATCATTGCCAACCCATGAATGGGCTTCATAAATGTTTAAATGCCATTTTAAATGGTAATAAATATAATTCAAATCATTATGGACCTAATTTGCAACTTTTCAACTATACCGAGTAACTTTTTGAAAAGTTATCAATGTTGTCAAACAACATTTTTGACAATTTTGCCAATTTGTAACTTTTTTGCACACTAGGCTTATGTAATGCTACAACTGGACTCAAAAACATGTCCTAATGACCTATACCTAGTGAGAAACCTAGAAATCACAAGTTTATGCCCACTTGATCACTTTGGCATCCTGGTTTATAATTGCACCTAGGATCCAAAAGATCTTACACTTGGGCTTATTACATTATTCCCATCTACCAACTTATCCCAAAGGATCCTAATCTACCCTAGGGAAGGACATAGCTTTGGTTCCCTACACCACAAAAAAACATGCTCCACATGGTTAACAATAACATTGAGATCATCCATCTTTGAATCATAAACAATATCTATAGAAGATGGCTGAACAATGGTATTAGTATCATGTGTAGGCAAATGATTCGTATAGATTTGGAGGTTTTGATTAGGAGGAGAGACAAATTTTTCCCACTATAATCAAAATTATCAACAGATAAAGCATTAGATTTAATTAAGTATTGAACCTTATGTTTTAGAGAATAACACTTCTCAGTATCATGGCCATCCTAACGATGGTATTGACAAAAGGCTTTGGGATCAAAGGATTTGGATGCCATCGTAGTAGGAAGAAGAGATCTAATAGGAGGCAAAGAAAACATATTAGCATTAAACAACCTACTCATAATAGAATGTAAAGATTAAGAAAGAGGAGTAAACATATGATTCAGATGAAAAGCAGTGGATGCAGATGTGGCATTGTTGGATGCAACAACAACTTGATCATCAACTGCATTTGCTTGCTTATTTATCTTGACATAGTTGTTAGGTTCTTGAAAGTTGTTGGGATTAGGAGCAGCATCACTCTTATCAAAAAGAACAAGAGCCATTGGAGTGTTTCTCTCAAATTGACTCACTTGTAATTGATAATGATGAAGCGCTGCACAAAGTTGTTGAAAAGAGGTAAATTCAGTAACCTGAATCTTATCTCTAATATCCTTTTGCAAATTTGAAATAAACATATGTTGAATATTAATATTAGGAACAAGATAAGAAATTTGAGCATATAAATGTTTAAATATACCAATAAATTCAATCAATTTTTCTTTAGTATTTTGTTTATAATGCATCAAATCAGTTAAGGACACTTGTGGACCAATGTTATTTTGGAACAATTGGATAAAGGCATTAGCAAGTTTTGGAAAAGAATCAATAGAATAAGGAGGCAAGGAGCAATACCATTGCAAGGCCTTATCATGAAAATTTCTAGCAAACAAATTGGCTAAAATCCTATGGTCATGAGCATAGTCACTACAAGGGATTTGAAATGTTTTAACATGAGTGACAGGATCTCCTTTACCATTGTAATTCTCAAGATGAGGCATATCGGATTGCTGAGGGATAGGAGCATGAATAATGTCTAGGGATAAAGGACTACCCATGTCACATGTAGGAATAATAAACTTGGATTGAGTTAAGCACGCAAGTTGTTGTTGTAAAGAGGACACAATTTGAGCTAGACTAATTATTGTGGAACCATTAGAAGAAATAGGAGGCATAGAAACATTAGGAACACTAGGAAAAGAGTAGGAAGTGGCAGGAATAGAAGACACAATCGGTGGAACACTTGGAACCATAGTTGGAAGAGAGTTGGAATAGGTAAAAGGGACACTATGGTAAGAAGGTTGTGAGGTGGGTAGAGACACCGGTGGAACACTCACATGAAGAGATGGAAGTGGAAGATTCAAATCTAGAGGATTGGAATATGGAAGAGATGTAGTCACTAAAGGAGGAGTGTAAGTAGGAATACTAGGTAAAGGAATGGAAGAAGGTTCCACACTAGTGACAGGAATGAGTCCTAGATCTTGAGCTTCTTGAGCTAAAGGTTTGACATTTAAATGCACAAGATGGGTGATACCATGCAAGAGGTTAATACCTTGATCACTATCATGAAGAACTTTCTTATGGTCCTCTATAGCTTGAACAGAATCTTGATTATGGTTTTCTTGAATAAGCCAATTTCCCATTTTATCAAGTTCAGTTGAAATTTTTTGGACTTGTTCAAGAGGAAATCTTAAAGCATCATCCTCATCATGAGATGAGTAAGAAGAAATATTCTTCGTAGAATGATTAGAACCATGAGTGATCAAATTGTCATCCGGGATCCTAAGGAAACGAGAGGAAGACTCAGGGTCAAATGAACTCATAAGTCTTTGACTTCTTCTAACCGGGATATTATAAGTAGGACTAGAGGTAGAAAATCTCATACACCAATGCAATGCAAATGAACTAAATTAGGAAAATGTAAATCCAAGAACATAAAAGAAGGCTAATCTAATATGCATGCAAGATCTAACATGAAATGTAAATCTAACACCACAAAAGAAAGAGTTTTCGTAAGCGGGTTCACCAAAATGTAAAGGATAAAATTAATGATGATGTAAAGGGGGAACAAGAGACTTGCACCCCTAAATGATATCCTTTACATATGAAAGGTTTGGGGAAGCTAAGATTCTCCTCTTGGCCCCAAATTCACAAAAGAAAGATCCAAATTGATGAACCACAAGAAAATGGTCAATGCACAAATGAATCAATCGATTAGGAATAAGAAGAAAGGGGAAAACCTTACATTCCCAGTTTATGGAGGGGGGATATGATAAATCTAAAATGATTAAGACCTTAATTGAAATGAATTGAAGACAAATACTAACCTCAAAGTATAGTAGATCTAGAAATTGTTGTTTTCTGGTGTCTGTACTGAGTTTATGGAAATTCTGCAACTGGATCTGGAATGAAAAGATAGAGATAGAAAAAACCCAGAAATCTTTTTCTTTTCTGATTCAAATCGACCTTGACCCAAATATGGGGGCACAATTGTACCCCTTTATGTCGACCTTGACCTGCACTGCTCTGAAAGAAAATCTGTTCGCGAATCCTGAAAGTTTGCTAAAAAGGGTATTTGAATCTGCTTTGTAATTTTTTGTTCCATACATGTACCTGCAAGAAAAATGGTTTTGTTTTTTGGGGAGGGGTTTGCCTTGGTCAAACCCTAGTTTTGGAATTAACCTTAAAATAGAATTGAAATTGCAGTAATAAACAAAGTAAATAGAACAATTCACCTTTCTTATGTTGAAACCCTTGTGGAGGATTTGAATCCTTGGATCCACAAGTAGGAATGCACCAAATGGATGTAGGATGTAGGATGTATCAAATCAATTGCCTTTAGATCTTCAACACCAATCTTGAATGGATCTTGGAATAGGAAGAATCTTGAATGTATATGGATTGAGAAATCTTCAACAAGAGGGCTCTATGGAGCTTGAATCCTTCAATGGCTACCAATGGATCTCCTTGATGAATTGAATCTTGAATGCTTGAATGCTTGAAAGTAGACAATCACTTCGATAGATTATGTGTGGATTTTATGTCTTAAGTCTTAGGTCTTAGGTCTTATAAAATGAGAGGAGAAAGGCTTCCTTATATACTAGTCTAGGGCACAAACTTCTAGAGAGGCCGACATATGAGAAATAAATTCCAATTAGGTGCATACCCCTAGAAGTGGACCTATATTAAATATCTTTTTAAGAGTCGCAACTTCGGAGCCCAAAACAACCGACCCGAAAGCAGGAAATAATTCTTTCCAAACCCCCGACATCCGAAAATATTTGAAATTTGAAATTTAGACCCTAGGTCAGGGTTGAGATCGACTCTGACCTAGGTCAGGGTCAAGCTCAACCTTGACCTAGGTTAGGGTCGAGGTCGACCTTGACCCAGAAGGTCGACCTTGACCCTAAAGTCAAGAACCTCAAAATCTCAGAGAAAGATACCAGGGAAAGGTAGGAGAGAAGTGGAAAACAAAGCAAGACAGGGGAAAAACCATATCCAAGTCAAAGACCCATTCAAGGTGTTTGACATGACCCCAAACCACTTACTCAGAGGGCTAAACCAGTCCTAAATCAAAGTGCTTCCATTTTCTGATGATACAGTACTCAAGATAAATAGATGGATGAAAGAGGTCATGTATCCTAAAAATTGAAACAAAGAGCCACTTGAAATAAAATAACATAACATAAGACCTACTTGACAATAAGAACAAGAACACTAGATAAAAAGGAGAGTGCTAGTTCAAATTTAAAATATTATTCACTTAGAAGGGTGAAGAAAGAACTGACAACTTCTCACCAATATATGTGCATGCATGATGTGTGATGCTCTTCACATGTGTGAAAACTACCAATGGATTTTGTAGTGTCAAGCTGGTGCAGGAGCACCTAAGTTAAGTTACACTGTTTGTCGGTGATGTCCGTAGGTTTCTGTCCGTCGGTTTTTTTTCGTCGGCAATGCTTGTTGGTTTTTGTTCATCGACAATGCTTGTTTGTTTTTGTTCATCAGTAATGTTTGTTGGTAGTGTTTGTCGGTGATGCTTGTTGGTGTTAATCATCGCCGACTATGTTTGTTGTCGGGTTTGGAAACCGACGTTGTTTATGTTGTTCTGAAAAGTCAACACTGGTGCTCGGTAATGTCGGTTAACAAACCAGGAAATGCGGGATGTGACATTCGTGACCAGCTGGGTCACTTGCAATGACTCTCTACGTGTCATTTTTGCTTGAAAGGATCAGGGACACCTATTCCTATTCTGGAAGGGTCATTTATTGCTTAGTTTGGCCGCCTTTACAGGGTGGTTGAAGTTGTCCACAAGTATCAGATATTTTGGGTGATATTTTGATGGATGAATATATAACTAAAAAGCTTTTGTAATAGGATATAGATGAAAATAGAGAGATTAGAGAAGGATATAGACATAGATCATATCATCTTGTAATAGTTTGGTTCTTGTGAATAAGAAAGAACATATTTAATGGATTCCATGTTCAGTGTGTGTTGTTGTGTTCCTCAGGTGAAAACCGTCGGTTTAGTTTGGGGAATGAACCTATCCTAATGGGTTCTATGACATGAAATAGTAGCTTTACAGTGTAAGCCTGGTCTAGGGCACTTGAGGTGAAGATCTTAGCAACTTCCTCAAGCTGGGGTGAAACAATACCCTATAAGGTCTATGCAAGAGACCTTAGAGCACAATCAAGATGCCTATCGGTAACAACTGGACCTGGGCAATTACATCAGATTGGTATCAGAGCAAGGAAGTAGATCCTTGTAGTTGGAAAAAAAATAGTCAAGATGATTTTGACGATAACAGAGAGGGTAATCTATGAGTCATACAAAGCCTTTAAAGATTCAGAAAGAAAAGAGAAGAAGTAGCAGCAAGAAGGAAAGAGGAAGCAAGAAACCAAATATTAGAAGAGCTGAGAAACATAAGAAAAAGAATAGAGGAAAATGAAGCCAAGCTAATGGTAACTCAAAGCAAGTTACATGAACTCCTAGAAAAAGAAAAGAGAGATGAGTTCTTGTGTAAGCAAGAACAAGATGACCAAGCACCTATTGAGGAGGAGATTCTATATGTTGCAGATGTTCTTAGTGTTGAATCAGATATGATATGTGGGGGTACTTTGGAGCAGAAGTATCTTGCAGAGGTATGTGAAGATGAGGATCAGATAGAGTTCAAAGTTGAAGACAAAGTGCAGAGTTGTCCATTGGTAGGACAAGAGGAGAAATTAGATCTGACTGCAAAGACTAAGAAGCAAAAGGTATTGGAGGAATCTCACGGTGCAAGGGGTCATGAAGGTGGTGAGAAGAAGTTTACAGAGGATGTGGCTGTTGCTGAAAGTAGCAGGGTTATGAGTCATGAGAATTCCAAGGAGACTCTAGTTGGGATAGTCATATGTCCTATAGAAGATGCAAACAAATAAGGCATATTGCGTGAAAAAGTGGTGGACCCATTGAAGGTCCTTGCCAAGGACAGAGTGTTGATTGTTGATGGCCTTCTGAGTCATCAAGGTCACCTAGAAGTACCCCCAAATTGGAAGACAAGGAAGAGGTAATCCATGGGACATGGATTCTTTTGCACCCCAGGAGTATGGTGCAGGAGCACCTAAGTTAAGTTACATTGTTTGTCGGTGATGTCCATCGGTTTCTGTCCGTCATTTTTTGTTCATCGGCAATGCTTGTTGGTTTTTGTTCGTCGGCAATGTTTGTTGGTAGTGTTTGTTGGTGATGCTTGTTGGTGTTAACCATCGGCGACTATGTTTGTTGTTGGGGTTGGAAACCGACGTTGTTTCTGTTATTCTGAAAAGTCAACACTAGCGCTCGGTAATGTCGGTTAACGACCCAGGAAATGCGGGATGTGACATTCATGACCAGCTGGGTCACTTGCAACGACTCTCTACATGTACTTTTTCTTGAAAGGATCAGGGACACCTATTCCTATTCTGGAAGGGTCATTTATTGCTCAGTTTAGCCGCCTTTGCAGGGTGGTTGAAGTTGTCCACGAGTATAAGATATTTTGTGTGATATTTTGATAGATGAATATATAGCTGAAAAGCTTTTGTAATAGGATATAGATGAAAATAGAGAGATTAGAGAAGGAGATAGACACATATCGTATCATCCTGTAATAGTTTGGTTCTTGTGAATAAGAAAGAACATATTTAATGGATTCCATGTGCAGTGTGTGTTGTTGTGTTCCTCAGGTGAAAACCATTAGTTTAGTTTGGGGAATGAACCTATCCTAATGGGTTCTATGAGATGAAATAGTAGCTTTACGGTGTAAGCTTGGTCTAGGGCACTTGAGGTGAAGATCTTAGCGACTTCCTCAAGCTGGGGTGAACCAATACCCTATAAGGTTTGTGCAAGAGACCTTAGAGCACAGTCAAGCTGACTGTCGGTAACAACTGGACCTGGGCAATTACATTACAAGCTTAAATTCAGCAAAAGAAGAAGATGATAAGTAAGATATTTATTGATCTTAAATAATGATACTTTTACAATCATTGTCTTTTTATCAAGTTATCTTTAAAAGAATAACAAGATTGATTCATTTTGTGAAATTGATGAATAAATGTTTATATTATCATTTATAATATAGTGTTACACATATTCCTAACAAAACGATAATAAATTAGAATCACACCCTTAAAACCAAACAGAATGCAGCTTGAAACAAAATTATATAACATAAAACCCACTATACAACAATAACAAGAACATTAGATAGAAAAAGTGAATCTAACTTTCAAATTTCATTTATTATTCCATTAGAAAGATGAAAGAAAAACCTGAAAATTCTTCATTAATGTACGTTCAATACATACATAATAGACAATACTCGTTACTAGTGAGAAACTCTACTAATGGATTTTCTTGTCAATCTCTAACCCGTGAAAGAAAGAGGTTCATATTTGCTCTTTCAAAACTGATTGGTCACCGATCCGATCTATTTTATAGAGATAATTGGACAATCAATTGGAACACCAACATGAACTACTTACAATAAAAAATAAGAAAGCCTGCAGATAAATTTGCAGGGGAGGAGCTTTCAATCATACGTTGTTTTGAAGGGCTTGTACGTTTTCAAATCCTGGATGACACCTTCAATTGCTGCAACTGCAGCTGCTGCGGAGAGAAGGAAACAAACACCGCTCAAGGCCCTCAACATCCACCATTTTGATGAAAAACGTGGGATCTTCTGTTGAGCAATGTACATTTCTACTGGGAAATAGACTGTCAGTGGCCAAAATCCTGCTGCCCCCAAGAGTGCCACAACATCGTTGAAAAATGGCAAAAGCATGGAAATAACTGTGGTGGTGATCACAAAAATTGTTCTCCAGACCAGTCTGAAAAGACTGAGCTTGTACACTCCATACTTGGGCAATTTAACAGAGTATTCCATGTGAAGAAACATGCTTTCTGGCCACTTGTTGTAGCACCACTTTTCAATGAATGCAAACAGAGGTTGAACAAAAACCTGCAGATAAACAAAACAACAGTTAAAACTTTGCTGGTTGCTGTCATGGTTGGAAATAAATTATATGGAGATTAAAGATTGATCAGTAATTTAGTGGTAGAGTGCTCTAACAATAAATGGAAGGTTCTAGTTTCATGTTCTGTAACTCAGAAAAAAAAATTCCAACATGGTATCAGAGTCAGACGAGGTCAGGATCCCCAAGCATTCTATAAAGTGGCTTAAAGGGAGTTCCAAGACTCTAGAAACATATAGGTCCTAAGTTGAGTCATTGTGAGTCTATAAAAAGTTCAAGATGGTATTAGAGATAGGCCAAGGTAGAATCCCCAAGCATTCTATAAAGTGGCTTAAGAGGGTGGGGGTCGGAACACTATAGAAAGAAATGGAAGGCCTTAAGTCCTAGCGAGTCAAGAAAAGCTCAACATGGTATTAGAGTCAAATTGAGTTAGTAACCTCTAGAATTCTACAGGAGGGTTAAGGGTGCGTTAGAAACTCTCTAAATACAAATGCAAGTTCTTAGGTTGAGTCTTCGCTAGCTTATAAAAAACTCAACATGGTAGCAAAGTCAAGCTAGGCTAGGAGCCCCAAACATTCTATAAAATGGCTTAAATGGGGTGTTGGAACACTCTAGAAATAAATAGAAGGTCCTAAGTTGAGTCCTAATTTGTCTATAGAAAGTTCAACATAGTATTAGGCTCAGGTCAGACTAAGAGTCCCAAACATTTTATAAAGCAGTTAGAACAGGATATTGAAACACTTTGAAACACTCTAGCAACAATAGAAGGTCCTAAGTTGAATTTTAAATAGTCCATAAAAAGCTTAACATGATAGTAGAGTCAGGTCAAACTACAAGCCTGAGAAAATGGTTATCCAGTCCCTTGAATGTACTAATGTATTTATTATTTTTATACGCAATACTTTTACATTCTAGAAGCTATATGGCCATTTCCCAAGCCCCAAGTATCATTGCAAATAAGCCATACTCAACCACTGGCCCATTCAAAACACTCAATAATAGTGAGAACTAAACTTTCAAAAAATCTCGGAAAAAAAAGCGTACATACTTGATACGCTCCAACGAGGTGAACAACAATGCATACATTGGCAATGTCAACGAGCCAAAATGGCTCATAAAAGCCAAATCCAGTTAGAAAGTTGCCCGGAGCATTATTCCCAAAAGCCGCATATCCAAGCAAACCACATAACATGTAGAAGATGGTGGTCACACTCACTCCAATTGCTGTGGCTTTCTTCATTGTTTGGTTCTCAGCTGGAGGTGATTTTACAGTGTCCTTCACCATATTAAAACATTGGGTCTTCAGAAGAGAAGCAGAAAAAAGAAGTAATGAATCAATGCAATATAATGAAGATTGGGGTGTCATACCTGTATCTCAATCAAAAGGGATGAGTATGAATAAGCAAAAGCAATATTTCCTAGAGCTCTGAAAACATCCCAGACCTTTTGTGCTGCAGTGACTGTACCTATGGGCACTCCTGTAAGAGTCCCATGGAAGTTTCCTTCTGTAATTTCACATCAGATAATGATAAGTTATGAAAAGGCCTGTGTATTTCATATTGGAGGTCACATTTTCAAAATAATGCAGTTGATATTTTGGTACACTAAATGAAGGCATACCTGCAACTTTGCCAATAGCTAGGCCAAGTCCTATTGAAGAATAAGTAAAGGACATGACTGCAGCAACTATAGAAAGCCACCAGAGCTTGTCAAAGTCAGGCACCTGACATAATATAAGCTGCAGGATTCCAAATAGAATCATAAAAGGGTTGTTGTTGGAGCTGCATGGAGCTTCCCTCCCATTTTCATGGAAACAATTTGACCGCTTGATAGCCCTACAGTTGTTCAAAAATGTATAAGTATTTTCTATCGATATTTTGGATCAAACTTCATGATCTATCATTAAGAAATAGAAATCAAAAAAAACAAAATGGATCATAGGTCAAATCTAAGAACATCTCATACGAATAGATTTTATTTGAAGATTTAAAATAAAATCTCACGTCATGCTGATAGCTGCCGTGATTGTGTAGCCAATAGCAGTTCCATATAGATTGGCATACTGTGTCAAGCCACAGAGCCATATTTGTGTGCTTCCTGAAATTCAAGAGATAACATTTGAGTAGTCAGCATTTTTCCAAGTATATTATATTTTTATTTGAACAATACATTCTAAGTTTTGATTTGCTTAGGTTGTTCATCTGAAGTTCAACTAGCTTCTTAGAGTAGGACCCACATATTAGTGCAAGTTCAAATGAGCCACCTAAACAAATCAAAATTTCAAGAAATGATTTTAAGAAAACTGAAACCAGTTGGAAACATCAGCACACTGTTCACATACCTAAATTGGCCTTGACAGCGTCCATGTAAGTGTGATTTCGTTTTCCTTTCACTGGATCAGGAGATCTATAACAATCTGTGAGTAAGGTGGAGGTATAGAAAGTGACAAAGGAGAAAGCAATGAGAACTAGAGGTCCAATCACCCATCCCAGTTGAGCTGTAGCCCATGAAAGTGATAGAACTCCTGATCCTATTACTGCTGTGATTATATGAGCACTTGCAGTACATAAGGTGCCTGCATTTAATGTTCATACATATTAATTGAGTGTGATTCGAAATGTCGATATAAATCATACATAATTGATATCAGAAACTCTCTTAATTAAAACTAGTGAATTTTACCTGTACGTCTAGGCCGTCCATCATCGTCACAATCCATTAGAATTGGATCTTTGATGTGATATTCAGCACTAACAGACATATCAGATGCTTTGGGTGTTGCTATCTGCAGTGAAACCATTTGAGGACCTCCTTGATTCATACTGGAAAATCTCCTACTTATTCTTGTGGGCTTCTCTCTTTTCAATTCAGCTCAGATTACATAGACTGGTGATATTGCATGCAGACATTCCCTATAGGACTATATATATAAGTAAATCAAGGAACTATTTACAGATACTTATGAGGACCGAAATCTAAACAGTAGCATATTTAAATTCTGTATATGCTCTCACTGAACTTTTCGATTACCAGAATCTTCTTACCTAATCGTGGGATATTTTGAACAAGAGCTTTCTCACCTAATTATCCAATATTTTGTAAAAGAAATGCTCCTGATTAGACTGATTTTGTTTCACGTCCAACTCCAAAATATTTGGCAACATAGAAGAGGATAACCGTTTTCCAGAAATGCCAATCAAGATAATACGTCTATCTTGTTGAAAAAGATTGAAAGCAATGATATTTACAATTAGTATAGAATAAAATAAAAATAGCAAACTCCACTACAATCTACGGATGGCTACGCTTGATATGTTTATTGGGTTGATATCAAAGAGAATAAAGGTTAACAAGAAATATCTTTATACATCTATATAGTGACAAAGGGAGAAATAACACTTTTTAGATTTAGTTAGGTTTGTATATATAGTTTTTTCTTATAATATACATATATTTATCTTGGTATGTATCTATATTATTTATTTTGTTCTAATGTTTTGTATTCTACTTATGGGTGTCTTACATGTATCTATTTTTATTATTTGATATGTTTATTGTTGATATAATAGAAAATAAAAACTATGCTCTTGTGGATATCGTAATCAAGGTTAACAAGAAATATATTTATACATCTATATAATGACAAAGGGATAAATAACACTTTTTTGGATTTAGTTAGGTTTAAATATATAGTTGTTTCTTATAATATACATATATTTATCTTGGTATGTATCTATATTATTTATTTTGTTCTAATGTTTTATATTGTATTTATGGGTATCTTACATGTATCTATTTTTATTATTTTGGTAAACTAAGATGAATATATTGATTGAGAGTCAAGAAAATTTAAGACAAAAAGATTTTCTTTTAGTGATAGTCATCATAATATTTAAAGAATAAAATTCTAAGGAATATTTATAATATTACACCATCTCCAAGAGAAAATTAAGAACCAAGCGATACATGGAATTCTTAAAAACAAAAAAAAAGATGGATCAAGTCATATCATTATGAGGATGCAGAAGAAATTGTTAAGATTTATTAGTAGACAAGAATTCTCATTCCATGGTACTCCAATTATGATTAACATCAAAGGCCCATTTGGCCAAATAATCTACTATAACATTGCATTCCCTAAGAATGTGAACAAAAGAATGTTGTGCAAATGCACATATGTATTGGAAGACATATTAGCCAGATGTGTTGTTATGGATGTCAACATATCAGTTGGATACTTTGGTCACAGTTTGGCCAGTGGTGTAGTATGCTCAAAGGTCCGATGAGAAACGATTATTGCAAATAAATGGTTGCGGAAATCAAGAGATCTTGTAGAGACTATTCACTTGGTCCATGTCAAGTTACAGAGGTGTTCATGAAGTATTGGATGAGTTATGAGGTTAGGTGTGGTGATTGATATTTTCAGTTATTTAGGAAGGTGACAGTGTGATAGAAAAATGTTTGGTGTGCATGTTTAGGTGGATATTTTTCTCTCCGTATCTAGGAGGATGTTTGGGACATCCTAATGTGTTCTCAATTCAAAGGGTTCATGATCCAAAGGTCCACAAGGCATTTTTTAGTTGTATCATAGGGTGTTGATAGTATTCTTGAGGTTCGGCATGAGAGTTGCTGACAAATCTGATGACTTAGATGGGTTTGGATGTTTTTATGTTATTCATGATGCCTATGGATGTTCTTGGGATATATTGTGCCTGGTGAATTGGTGGTCCACATTGATTGTGGTGATCAAATTTGAAGGATTTTTCAGTACGTGCTAATATTCTTCATGTTTTTGGCCGACTTGATCAGTAAATCATTTTGTGAAGTTTGAGGCATGATTTGTGGTCATTTTATAAGCTCGAGGATGCTGATAAGGATTGTTTCTATCTTTTTTCTGACATAGATGAATTTGGATCATGAGTTTTTGTGCGTGGATTTGAATTTTGAAATGAAGGGTGAGTCGACCTAGTTTATTTTTCAAGATTGATGAATTGGATATATATAAGGCAAAATCGTGTGGCATAGATGTGTGGAATTGCTTGGAGAGCATGTGTGCAAATCTCTAGTGCCTTGAATCTCTCATCTGAAGGTGGCAGAGAGGATTTGAACATAGATTTGATTGTGCTTCATTAGAACTGACCTAGGCATAGGTAGATGACATTACAAAGTTCACAAAATTTCATATTGTAGTCTGATTGACCATTGTAGTGGTCTTGTAAGGTAGTGAACCTTCCATAGGGTTGTATCCCTTTTTTATTTGAGTTGTGAGATCTAAGTAGTGTGTCTGAAAGCATGTGCATAAGGGTTTTAAGGTAAAAAGTTTTGAAGGTTTTAAGTTTTGGGAAAAACTGATTNCCCCCCCCCCCCCCCTCAGTTGTTCATTGCCATATTTCGTACAAAGAAATGGATTCAAAATTTGGAGTAAGGTGAATAATCTAATTTTCTAGTGGTGCCAACCATTAAGAAGACCCATGAAGTTTCCATTTATTCAAAAGAGAGGCCAACATCATGAAATTCATCTTACAAATAATATTTTTCAGCTTATCTCACAAGCACCACAAGGATAGCCCAAGTCTTCATCTAATTTTCAATGTCAAATCTCATAGTAGAAGAGAAAAATTTGAATAGAATGCAAACTATCATATCTAACCCTACCAACCCCAATAACACCTAGGTTTCCCCAAAATGAACCATGGGTGTTATTTTGAAAATTCACAAGGAGGAAGAGACCATTTACCTATTGTAAACAAGAAGATTAGAACTTAAATCAAAAAATGAAATGTAAAACCAATAAACTCTATAATAAAACTACTTTTGAACCTCATGATTAAGAAAATAATTGCAAAAAAAGGAATCAAATTGCCAAATTTAAATCCAAGATACATGTTTTCTCAAAATCTCATTTTAATAATCTTACAACACATATGTAAAAGAATGAATGCTTCACTTACAAATCATGTTGTGCCAATGTATAGTTTTTTGGTAGGAAGGGTGCATTGTGAGGATAAGATCTACATTAAAAATTCAATTAGAGAATCCTAAAGTCAATGAGAAAATAAAGGGTTTTTATTTAATCTATTTAACATGAACGAATGAAAGTGTTGCTCTCCTAAATACCTTGGTGGGCTGGGGTTAAGAGATCTCAGAACACAAGGCATTGCACTAGCAGCTAAATGGATCCTCAGAGCCCTGGAAGGGAAGGAATCTTGGAAAGTTTTAATCAAGAATAATATTGAAAAGGCAGTCATTACAAAGAGGAAAGAATGGAAGCATGTTCCTATCAGTGACATTCTACTGGGAGACTTTAAAGTTAAAGTATGTGGATCTAAGGTATTCCAATCTATATGTAAGGGATGGTGTCAGGTAAGACCTTTAATACGTGCAAGAAATGTTGTGGGAAAGAACCCATACTTTGTTTTCATAGATAGATCTATTTGGTGGGGCATTTACCTAAAAGATAAACCACTGGCACTAACACAATGTTGTTCTTCCAAAGCATGGAAGAGAAAGGGAATATCTTTAATTAAAGATGTCCTAGTTGACAATAAATTGAGCTCATGGGAAGATATCATAAATAAATATAAATTGCCTAAAACTCATAAGAAAACATATACTTTGATATCTAAAGTTGTGGGCAGATTCTTTCCTGGTAAGGTTTGGAATACCAAACAAATGATGGAGCAGATTAAATGGAATAATGGTAAAGTAGTGAGAGGTTTTTCTTGCAATAGTATTTATAATATGCTTAATTCTGATGTGAATATTACTAATAGAATCATGCAAAGCTGGGGACCCAACTGGACTGGTAATAGATGACATTTTTTCTTTGATTTCTTTTGGCATGGTCAAATTGAACCCAAAATTTTATGTTTTAGATGGATTTTGTGTCTGAAAAAATTAGTTGTTGGTTCTTTTATGTCTCATCTTGGTATGAAAAATATTTTCTGTTCCATTTGCAAGTGCCCTGAAACTTATGAACATCTATTTTTTGAGTCAAGTCATTGCCTGGAATTGTCCTAATAGCCTTTGTTGGTATGAAGTTATTTTGGGTTTTGTGGATTTTTTTACTGTAAGTTGAACAAGTTTTGCATTGCCTTATCTGTTGTTACTTTGTGGACCATTTGGAAGATGAGGAATGAGAAGATTTTCCAAGACAGAAGTAGAGATCTTACTGAGTTTTTTATTAAACTCACACTCTTTCATATTATTGCATAGGTTACTGCAATCATCGAAGTACCAAGAGAAAGGTTCCAAGCATTAATCAAGGAAGGAGCCATGGTCATATTCAAGAAAGAGGTTTAGTCTACCTCATATACCGAAGATCCTCAAGAAATTGGTACATATGGAGGCACAGCCAATCCCAACTAGGGCATTGTTACTACAGGGGCAGTGGATAACCAGGAAAGCCATAACTACTAGGCTAGTGAAGAAGAGAACCAAAATGCTAACAGGAATGTGAACCAAAATGAAGACAACAATGATGGATGTGACAATATTGTTCCAAGGGAAAACAACAGTGGATGGGATGAATCATAAAACACATAAATCTCTGATCTTTTTGTGTGGACAACAAGTCCTTTTTTGTAATACACTTATAATAGCAGTTCATTTAGATGTAGTAGGATGGTAAACTATAGCAGATCACTCTTCTCCACAACAAAACTCTGTTAATGTAATTTTGATTTACTATTGATACTCTATTTTAATATATATATATAAATGAAGGTTCTATAAAATTATATCTAAAAATTAGGAGGGAAATTTATTTATTTTTGGATGGTCTTATCTATCTAGATGTCTTTCCCTTCTTTAAGATAGTATTTTGATTAGCAAAAGAAACATCATCTTAAACAAGAAAGCATGGGAAATTGGTGGGATATAACTAAAATAGGATGATCTATAGGAAATGAGTTTATAAAATCAGTTAGGGATGCCCCTTGAGAAAGATAACATGTGTACATGACCTGGGTGATCTCTTAAAAGGAGAACCAAGCCCAAAGAGTTTAAATATAGATGGATTTTCAAGAGATATAAAGAAAGGGGAATGTTTGGATGAATGAAAATAAAGACATTAGGAAATGAAGAGATATTATCAATCAATAATGAGATGAGGATGAGAATAATTAGGATGATGGAATGGGTGATAAGGATGATGAGTATTATGAATAATCAATGTGATTTAAATTACACGGATGTAAATTTTAAATTTATAATGAGCAATTGATTTTTATTGTAGAGCTTGGCAATATGTGCTTGTAGTGTCATAAATTATATAGCATTGCAATTTTACACTAGTTTTGGATCCACTTTAATGGACATGCCTAATTTATGCTCAATTGTACTCAATTTTAGGACTATTTTTGTCAATTTGATGCATTCCCCTTTTCACAACCTTTTCAATGGCTTAATTTCATTGGAATAAAGCATTAAACACACCTATCCAAGAAAACTAAGCTCAAACTTTGAAAAATGAACATCATATATGCAAATAATGAGAATTTGCCTTATTCAATCAACCTTCCTTGAAAATTAAATTTGAAAACATGTAAGCTATGTATATAAATATATATCCCTCTCTCATATCAAGCTATAAGTCTTCTTATGCATGCACAAACACATTCAAACAAGTAATTCAAGTTTAGATCTATATTCAATAGGCAAATCTTTCAAGCATACAACTTTGTTACAAATTTCATGATCAGCTACATTTTGTTTTGTTGTGATAAAATCTTGCACTAACATTTTTAAAGAATTCATTCTATCAACATCTTGATTCTTTTGTGAGATTCCATGGAAAGGGTTTCATACTTGAGGTAACATTTGTAAATTCAACATTTACATTATTATTTATCCTTTATGCTCCATAGGAAAGGTACTCTTTTTCATCATAATTTTTATTGTGGTGGTGGAAAAACCAACATGGGGTTTGAATTAGTCAAGCCCCTCTAAAACACAACTCTTCTTCATTTTTTTTGTGTGTATAGATTCAAATCTAGCAGAAAAAGAGGTATAGGAGCACATAGAAGACCGTTACAAGTTGCAATAGACTTTGAATACAAAATAAGATCATACTAATTCACTAGGTACCCTTGCCTTCCTATTCTAGGTTGAATTTATAGGGGATGACATTTTAGAGTCTTCTAACTCTATTTCATCTCACCTTTATCAATTTTAGACACCTTTAGCCTAGGGTACCCAACACCTATGTCCAACACTTTTACTCTAGTTTGTATATCCAAGTTCTTATCTATGTCTCTCTCAAATCTATCTTATTATGTTTGATATTATTTATGTAGTTTATTTTTATTTTTTAAATCTATATTTTTCTATCATCAACCCGAGATCTCATACATGCATTTCAAACTATCAATTCCCTTCCAACAAAGGAATAAAATTGTAATGTTCATCTCTCCTATCGGGACTGTAATTGAACCTATTTGTTTTCCAATCTTATGTAATGGAACTTTTAGATCTTAGTTTGCATTCATATGCTTGGGATCTCATTTCAACCCCATATCATTTTCATGTTCACATGACTCAACGTATGCCTGTATATATTTCTAGTTTGGATACATTCATTTTTTAAATTTATTGCTTGTGTACTTGCATCTAATTAATTGATTAATTAATCACATTATTTCAATTGCATGTACCTTAAATAATTGTATTATTTCCCTTTCATATTAAACATTTGCAAATCTTGTGTATTAAAAATTACCAAAAATAAAACTATTGGTGTGTTTAATTCTTGCACCTAGTAATTTATTCTCCAATGTTCTAAACACACATGTACTTATGTTTACTTAGGGACTACAAAGGAGCATTCCCACTTTCAGTTGCATTACTACATTGTCACTTTTGCACCTTAAGTGGGACTTCCACCTTTGGTGTACTAATCACTTTTCCATAGTGGAAGGTGATCCACCTTTAGTGGATGTGTTTCACAAACTCATTTCCACCTTGGAGGGTGATCCACCTTAAGTGGACATGTGACACTTTCAGTTTTCCACCTTTGGTGGGTGATAAGTTGTCTTTCTATGTATCGTGTCATAAGACTAAAACACTTTTCATAATATTATGCACTCCTATGTTATTACATTGGTTTATTTAACCAACAAGTCTCCATTGTAATATCAATCTACTTGATTCAATCTAGTGAATTAAGTTAATTCAGTCAATCCAAATGATCCATTCTATTGCATTATTGGTGAGAATACAGTTTATTATTGTCATATTATTCTTCTCTTGTTTTTGCACACTTTCCATTAGGGCTCTACATCTTGGATGGCTATCTCCATAGCCAAATCTTACATTTTATTAGAGCTTGTTGGGTGTCATTAAATAGTCTTTTGAGATATTTGAGTGATGTAATCACCTAAAAATGGCCTAGTCAAACCAATTGCCCTAAAATCTAATCAAAATATCAATCATCAATAATCAAGCATCAAAGATCAATAATCAAGGATCATTCATTAATTAATACTCTTAGCTATTTAATTAAATCTAAATCTAAAATCTCATGGCTAGAGTTATTAATTAAATTGAATTAATTAATTTTCCTATTATCTACTCAACTCACAAAGGACAAAGGACTTAAATCCAACCAATCAAATTCAAGTGCAAGGATCACTCAACTTGCAATCTCAACCTTCCCTCAAGGATGGATTACAACCATTGAATTCAAATTAAAAAATTTCCCTCCAAGGGAAAATCTATAAAAGCAAGCTCAATCCAAGCTATTATCAAGCTAGAACATTGTAAGGAGACTATGCTAAAATCAACCTATATCATTTGCATCATTTTCTATCTAGATTGATTTCTCATCTTCAATCTTAATCAATTCTATCAAATTTTCATTCATGTAGATGCATTCTAAAATTGAATCTTCCATTTCATGAGTGTCAATTACTGATCTAAATGCCTAATTCTGGAAGCAATCTTAATTAGATAGTAATCTTCATGACTCGAAGGCAATAATTAAATTTCAATTATTTGATTTGATTGATTTTCTAACACTAACAAATAATGCAGTGAGTTTTTTTTTATTGATAAAAGGCCAAGGCCAAGGCCATGATAATTTTATTAATAATGTAAAAAACCACTTACAAAATCCTCCATTCAAACAGGCACTGGTAGGAAAGAATGGAGTCAAGAAAACCTCTAGTCTTGCCTGAGGATCAATGATCCACTGCATATGCACATAAGTAAATATAGGGGCATACCCCTATTTACATAATAGAAGGATTATTCCTGAAAATAAGCTCCACTACTTGTCTGTTTATATAAAGATAGTTCTGAACTCTTATGATTTCTACCACTTCTAAATTGCATCCTTTCACTTTTCTTTATTTCTCTCTTTGGGATATGAAAAGAACTTGTATTGTCATTTTATATCTTCAGTAGTATTTGTCTTCTCAATTAAATCCTATACTTGTATCTGCAAAAATAAAAATTGTCCTTTCCCACATCTAATTTTTTAGTAAATAGTGGATCATATTCATAGCCATCATTCCTATAATTATCCCTACTAGATTGTCTATTAACTATCTAATCTGCACAAATTTATGTGATATTTCCTTACAGATACTTCATCATTCTATGTTCTAATATTTCAGTTATTGCAACTAAGAACAAAACTTTATTTCTTCCCGTATACTATAAACTTATTAATTTGCATCCATTTATATGTTGAAACTAGGAGAGTTTTAAGATATATATATATATATATA
>MU223672.1:1006729-1021451 GCA_018584345.1 Thuja plicata
TTTTGGTTGACATGGTGCTAAATAGGCCAAATGCTTGCATGAAAGAATTTCTACTTAAGACAAGCAAGTTAGTGCCATCCTCCCTCTTGATGGTCTTTGTGAGGACATCATAATGATTAGCCAGTTCTAAAAATAGGTCAACATCCAGAAATACATCAGGCACCAATAACCTACCCAAACCAGATATCCAAGGGTTTGACACAGGGATAGGTTTATCATAATTTTTATAAAAATAAGTAAATAGAGAATAACCTGTTGTTCCTGGGGTTACTGCATCTCTGATGTCTTTGAATTCATCTTTGAATTCACCAGCATCAATCTTTCTATTTTGTGTTGACCCTGGCAGTAGTTGAAGAAACTCGTCTGAGAAGCTGGGTTTGCCTTTTTGCTCCTCTCCACTGCCTCCACTAGTAGAAGCCATACTCATAGCAGTACTCATCTTGGTCAGCACTTTGAATCTTTGTCTGAATGATATTGAAACAAATCTAAGAAAAACTCTCTGTAATTCTTAGAAATTTTAATCACCTTAGAATAGCTCAGAATATCACTTTTCGCTCTGAAACAACAATTTAGCTCTGAAATCATAAACTCGGTGAATAGGAAAGAATACACAATCCCCTGTTTATAGCCAAAGGATTCAGAGTACATGGCTCAAAATTCAGAAATGTCAGTTCTGCCATTAAGTTGATATGCCATGAAACGTTCAAAAACCTAGCCGTAGTTGTGCGAGGTGACAGAAAATCAAATTTAAATCATGAATCTTTTGGCACAATCATAAAACAGTTAAGACAGCTGACATGGCATTCTCTGATTCATCCTCTGTCATACATCTCAGCTACCTTCTGTACACAGTAATCAAAAATTCATGTATCTGATTGGCCGCTGGGTGATCTTCTCTGTCATGTCATCCACTTGGCGCCGCTTTTCTAGATCTCATTATCAGACGACCTCGCAACCTCATTAAGTCTCTTTGTCGCGAGCACTTTTCCCTAACCATGGTCTGATCTTCAGACTAGGTGACAACGGTCTTTCTTTTCCTCGGCTAACTCAAGTCCTTCTAGCGATCAGGCAACACAAGCAAAAATCTAAGTCACGGGGAGTTAACCTTAACCCAGCATTGTTCTCCAGACTTGGCGACAAACCGTTGTTCTTACTTTTCATAGTAATCGCTAAGTCGCTGGATCCTTACTTCTCTTTTCAAGACTACATGACAACCATTAGTCACTGAGTCGGGTGATAAGTTTATCATGACCTTATCATATAGCACATGCCTTAATTCTATTCAGAGTGACTTCGCGACATGCCTTAATCGCTAATTTGGAAGGACCTTTTTCCTGGGGCACTTTTATCACCAGACTACGTGACCACTGTCAGATCTCTTCATTTCTTCATCGCATGGTTGTCGCTTAATCACCACATATTTCCTCATGCCCTTAAATTATCAGGAGACTTTGCGACTGAGGGTGAAAGCACTTTTGTCTCCTTATCGCTTGATCTCTTTCCTCCTTCTGGCGACCTCATGACAACCATTAGTTCTGTGATAGATGTCATCTATTATTTGGTCCACTTTATGCATTCCGAAAAGCTGAGTAATTATTCTTCTCTGGCGACATCCCGACTGAGGGAAATCACTTAACATGAAACCGTTAGTCTCTGAATCGGGACTGTTATCCCTTAACTGCCAATTTATCATGAGACAACGCGACTGAAGGAAAAGCTTAACTGTTTGAATGTCCTGATCTAGCGATCATGCGACATGAAGTGAATCGCAAAGTCGGGGAACATTTTGTTGACTCTTTGACCTGTCTCGCGATCACCCGAATGAAGTGGGTCCCGTTCCTTTTAAAGCTTTATGTTATGAAGTTCAAGCAACATCCCGACTAAAGAAAGATCACTAAGCCTCGAGACACTGATGGAATATTCGATTTTTTAAAGAGACTACGCGAGATAAAGGAAAAGCTAAGTCGGGAAAGGTTTTGGCATATTCGATCTGGGCAACGTGATCAAGCGACCTGACTTAAAGCACATGTCTTGAGTGACTGAAAAAGGTAATGATGAAACATAAGACATGGCTAAGAGTTTTAAACATGCATCGTTTAATACTTGGCTTTAGGGTTTTTTCAGGGTTTTGACAATTTGGCAAGGTATAGGCATGAAAACCTAAAAATTTTCAGAGAACAGGACAAGGAACAAGGGAAGGCAACAAAAATAGGAAATACAACCAACAAGTACCTCAAAGATATTTTCCACCCAACTATGTGAAACTTGTGAAGTTCCACCCCCCGTGCTAGGAGATAGAACCAAAGTACTCTCAAGGCCTAAGGAAATCTAAGGAAAAAGAACCATGTTAACAAAAACCAAAAAAAAAAGAAGACATAAACAAAAAAACACCACCAGAATATGCACCAAAGGTTAAAGTTCTAGAATACCGCCTAGGTGAGTGTCATCACACAGCCTGTGCATTGGGATCCTCCCTGGAAACCATGTAACACCGGTACCCTCTCAAAGTTTAAGGATCCATCCTGGAAGTTACCCATGGTACTGCTACTCCAATAGGTCTATGTGGATTTAGCCATTAAATATATATCTTTCATTATCTTTTGAAACCCCCCTCCCAAGTTAATTTTATGTTATCACTTGTTTACAAAATCACCCATAGGATTCCCTGGCAACCACTTTGGGTTCCAGCACCTATGGTGAGCCACTCACCAAGGGTATCTAGTTCCCCACCCCAAAACATACCAAAACAAGGAAAACATTTCAAATATTTTGATTCATATGTTAAAGAAACTCTCTTGTTTACCTAGACCCTCAATATGAGTCATAATCCTTAACCGTGAGCAATATAATGAAGATAACAAGGATGTCATATACAAGACATAATAAGAACAACTTATTGTTCTACCATATGAAATATATTGAACTTTAAAATAGGAACAAGGAAGTAGACAGAGAACAAGATCAAACTGGAAGATGCAGACCAAAATAACAGAACAAAAATAATTGATGAGACATTTCCAAAATCTGCATAAACATAGGATAAAAATAACCATTTGCAAAAATTCCTGAAACATCCAAAAAAAAACACATACCTAAACTCCTTAATCTTCCCTAAAACCTAAATACAAAAAATAAAGAATCATATACATCTGCAAAGAACCATAACCTTCCCAGAGAGAGTAAAAGGAAGATATAACATTATCTAACATCATTCTTCCTGAATAAATCAGTACACTATTCCCCATTTTTCATAAAATTACCACCACATAAACTTTCAAGAAAAGAATATAAAACATAAATAAACACACACACACACACACATATACCAAAACACAAAAGGATTAATTCTCTATAGTTCCAGATCCTACCTTGGCTCCTGTGGAGAAACCTTTCCAAAATTGAGCAACCTCAGCTTCCCGTATGAACTAGGACCTCCTTCCAAATTCTTGATGGCAGATCTCCTTTCAAGTAATATTTCTAAGTTTTTGCCTAAGATAAAACTCCTCCTTCCTCACAGATAAAATCCTAACTCCAACTATTTCATACTTCTAAAAAATTTCATCTCCGAAATGATTATCCAATTTTATGCCCCATAAAACCCCAACTCCTCACATACTCCAAATATTAAAATCCAACCATATAGTTGGAGGAGTTTCTTTATGGGAAGCAACGACTCCAACTACTATAGTTGGTTTTAAAAACATTAAAACAATTCCCGAAAGCATAACTAAAGGTTTTATTTATATTTATTTACTTATTTAACTCACTAAGACTATAAAAGAACAAAGGTGAAAATAATCCTCAAGTAATAAAACATGGCCCAATGGAAACTAACTAGCCTAACTACTAGGAGGTCTCAAGTTCAAAACTCCTAGGTAAGCTTAGTTTTACTTATTGAATGATTATTACTCTATTATATTTTATTTTGCAATTACATCATTAATTTACAAGCATAAAGATATAAACACACACACACACACACACACACATATCTGTGTGTGTGTGTGTCTGTGCGCGCGCGCGCACACCCATATATACATACGCATATATATTACACAATTAAAGCATCAAATTCATATTTCAAAAGATAGAGAAGCATCATTCCTTAGTATATAAATACAAATAATGAGACAAAGAAAACATACACTAAAGCATAAATCACCAAATCACCAAATCATAAAACTAGTTAACCCCCCCAACTGAGGTGACTTCCTAAATAGTAACCTAAGTCAACAAGGTTCCCTTGAGAATGATTTTGGAAATATCTCCACACAACAACATTCAAGGATTTTTTTAAGGCACGCTCAGACCTATGTAGCCAGGTGAAGTTGATGCTTGGTACCTGCATCCTGCATCACCAAGTCAAGAGAAACATCTGTACATATATATAAATACACAAACAATGTCAAATAAGGAGGGAGAGTGTGACATCATGTGGATCTCCTATACAAGTGACTACGACTCCCTCTCCTCATCCTACAAACACATCAGATAGCATCAATATCAAGACATAATTGGATTAGTATAGTTAGCTCCAAAAATAATCATTACTCCATAATGTAAATCAAGAATTGAATCATCTTTATAAGAAATATAATCAAATATATGAAATAATATGTCTTGATTAAAACTTTTAAATCATTTTCTATCTTCCATAAAATATTTTAATTATCCAAACATATACTCATAATGTCTCATCAACTAAAAAATAAAAAAAACATAGAGTCCATAATGCTCAATATAGAAATCATGTATGTGCAAAATATCAAGATACTAGGGTGGGCATTACATCCTCACCCCCTAGGATTAGGCTTGCTCCTGAAAGCCTAAAAATAAATATGGATATGTAGATCTAAGTTTGCTAGCATCCTCCCATTTAGTTGAGACCTCATCATTAGGATCCCAAAGGACCCTTACCTACTGTATGTTGCAACCCCTAAGGGTCCAAGTCCACTGCTGGATAATATGTACCGGCTCCAAAGCCAGCTGCCCGTCCTCTACCTATAAAGTGTTCCAATCCAATACATGAGTCAGATTAGGAATATACTCTCTAAGAATAGAAACATGAAACACATCATGAATATGTTCAAGGCTAGGCAGTAGGACAAGTTGGTAGGAAATAGGTCCTATCCTCTCTAGGATCTCAAATGGACCCAAAAACCTAGGTTCCAACTTAGAACCTTTTCCATAACGAATAGGGATCTTCCATGGGTGGACTCTCAAAAAAAACTTTGTCTCCTACAAAAAACTGTTTGTCAATTCTGTGAGCATATGCATACTTTTTTTGCATGTCTTGAGCTGTCACAAGCTGCTCTCTAATTCTCTGCACTTGTTGTTCCATATCTTGTAACATTTCTGGTCCAAGGATTAACCTATCCTCTAAGAAATCCCAACTTAGAGGTGTACGACAAGGATGACCATAAAGAGCCTGGTAAGGTGACATTCTAATAGAAATGTGATAACCATTGTTATATGAAAACTCTAATAGATACAAATAGTCCTCCCAGTGGGATTTCCTATCCATTACATACATTCTAAGCATATCATCTAGTACCTAATTTACTCACTCAGTTTGGCCATCAGTTTATGGATGATATGTCAAACTAAAGTTTAACTGAGTCCCTAAGGCACATTGCAATGATGTCCAAAACTCTGAAGTGAACATAGGATCTCTATCTGAGATAACCTTCCTAGGGACACCGTGCAACCTGAATATATCCTTCATGAAAACCCTCTCTACTAAGGAGGCAGTATAGGTTGACTGCATGGGAGAAAAATGTGCTACTTTGGTTAGCTTGTCAACTGTGACCATGATAGTGTCATGTATCTGATAAGTGATGGTAGTCCCACAATAAAATCCATAGATATATTATCCCATTCCATTTGGGAATTAAGTGTGGTTGCAGGAGACATGCCGCATGATGATTCTCGGCCTTGACCCTCTAACATTCCAAGCACCTAGCCAAAAAATCTGCTATATATCTCCTCATACCTGACCAAAAATATATCTGTCGTAGGTCAATGTGCATTTTCTTAACCCCTGGATGAGCTGAATAGGGAGCACGATGAGCTTCGGTCATGATGACCTTTCGAAGGTCACCTAAAAGTGGTACATAAATTTGGCCTTGTTGTCTTAATAGCTCATCTAACTCTACAAAATAACCTGATAATATTCCTTCTAAGACCCTTCCTGATTCTATTTCTTCTCTAACTTCTTGATACCAAGAATCCAAGTGGAGTGTCTGCAAAATCTGACTCCTTAAATTGGTAGTAAGAGAAAATGATGATAGTTCATGCCTTCTTCTACTTAAAGCATCCGCTACCACATTCTCTTTTCCCTAAATATATCGAACCTCAAATTCATATTCACATAAAAATTCCATCCACCTATGCTATCTGGCATTAAGATTTGGCTGTGTAAAAATGTATTGAAGGCTTCGATGGTCTGTGTGCAATTCAAACTGATTCCCTAACAAGAAGTGCCTCGAATGATTCAAGGCATGAACTACTGATGCTAATTCTGAGTCATGCCTAGGGTAGTTAAGCTCATGATCTTTAATTTTTCTTGATTCATAAGCAATAACCCTTCCATCTTGCATAAGTACTACTCCTATGCCTTCCAAGGAGGCATCTGTGCAAACTAGAAAGTTTTATGAGGGATCAGGTACAACAAAAATTGAGGCACTGGTTAACCTTTATTTTAAGCTTTGAAAATCTTATGTGCATCTCTCAGTCCAAATGAACTTCTTTCATTTCCTTTGCAAGGAGGTGATGGGATGTTCTAATCTAGAGAATCCCTTGACAAAGCACCTGTAATAACCATCTAAACCCATGAAACTGTGAACTTCTGAAACATTGGTAGGTGTTGGCCATTCCACTATGGCTTGAATCTTGGTAGGATCAATTGATATGCCTTCCCCTGAGATAACATGGGCAAGATACTTAACTTATGTCTGGAAAAAATCATATTTCTCCAGGTTGGCATACAACTGATTTTCTCAAAGGCATTGTAACACTTGTCAAAGATGTTGTTCATGCTCTTCTAATGATCTAGAGTATACCAGAATATCATCCAAAAATATTATCACAAACTTATCCAAGTAAGTCCTGAATACCCCATTCATAAGGCCCATAAATACTGAGGGTGCATTTGTGAGACCGAAAGGTACTATGGTGTGAGACCTACATTAGACTGTCTTAGTTTTACTACTTATTTTTCATGCTTTTAGTAGTTTATGCTTTGACATACTTTGACTATTGGAGACTTTTATGTATTTAAGGATCTGTTGAATCATAAGTTATGTATTCAGTACCTGATTATGTAATCAGGGTACACTTGAGATGTGTTATGTTTTGATTCAGTTTCAGTTATGATGATGTCTTAATTGGGTTTAAATGTATGAATGTATTACGATGAATTTGGTTTAGGAAATTGATGCTAGGTTATTTTAATTCTAATTTAGATATGGTTTATATGCATGTATATTATTGATTTTGTGTTATGTTTTTATATCATGTTGTTTTGGACCTACTGATGTGTGCAATCAGTGTACAGGGAAAGTTGACCATGGATCTAAACCAAGGACCCAGTACTGAAACCTATGTAAATGTTTGTGCTTTCCAAGGTCCTGTGTATATAAAGAGACATAGAATTCATTGCTTATGTGGATATTTTGTAAACGTGGTTTGCATGTGTGTAATTCAATTAGTAAATGTTCATGTGATTGATTCATGTCATTTGTTTTAATTTAATGGGCCAAATTTGGCAATTGTTGTCATTTAATGTTGACATGACTAGTAAAGGGAACCAAGGTTAGTTATAGGGTTAACTAAGGTTACCTAGGATTAGTACCCAAGCTTACCCTAGGGTTGGAAGTTTCTAGAAAGTCTTCTTGACTTAGAAATTCGTAGGTTAACTTTAGGGTTAGTTTTAGAGGGTCTTTTGGGCTCCCATGGGGAAATTGGGGTCAGTTTTAGTTACCCAACTTGGTGCCCTATGGGTTAGGGGTCATTTTCTATCATTAATGAGCCTCTAAACTCATTTATTGCCCCTCCAAAGTGTCACTTTCAGACTTGATAGAATTTTGAAGAGGAGTGTAACCTTGGTTAACCTCTCTCTTCCTCCAAATCTCATTTGACTTCACCCATGAAGAGTTACAGCAAGTGCTTAGTTAAGGATTGGTTAGAGTTACCTCACCTTTGGGTTAAGCTTGGATCTTGTTGGAGGTTTGCCTATTTAGGAAAGGTTTTATAGATGAGTTGGGTGTTCACCCGCTGTCTACTCTTAGAGACAAAACTAAGTTTGAAGGAGCCTTTGGAGAAGGAGCTTAGGAAGGATAGCTCAACGCCATTCCACTTTTCAGATTTAAGCTTGGATTCAAGGTTTGACCTCTTTAGTTATAGATTATTATTTTCATGTGTGTTCTTGAGCTTGAAACTCCATTAATGGAGTCCTATGTATTTTATTTTTAAGTTATTTCAAGATTGAAATTTATTGTTTTGTTTTAAGATTTTTTTTTTGTGTTGGATTTTGAATGGGTTTTTCAAGGCACACTCACCCTTGGGAGAGCAAAGTAACCTTGAAGGGGTAGTTGGAAATGATTCCAGTTTTAGTGTAGAGTCTCCCATGTGTGGAGGGATAGACATGGGGTTTCACAACACCCATGATGCCAAGTAGGGCCTAAGGGCACGTGAGGGGCATAAGGAGGTTATTCTTGACTGCATCTTGTGAAGATGGTCAAATCAGGTCCATGTGTGGCTTGAGTTTTATTCACTGATGCTTGGCTTTCTCCTACTATGAGGTATACCACTACCCATATCTCAAGAAGGCCTCTTGGAGACCTTCCCCTTGTTCATCCTTGTGTTGGGAAGTTTTTCTTGTGCTTAAGTTGTCTGCTTGTGTTTCTTCTTGTTGTGTATGCATGTTTGTATCTCGTTCCAGATTGTATCCCCAAGCTCGGGGGTGGCCTTGTAAAGGCCTAGGTTGGGAGGTGAGCCTCCATGGTCAACCTTATCATATTTTTAGGTTTCAACTGGATGTAGGAGCTTTCGAAATACCCTTATGTGAAAGATGGCTGTGACTAGAAAAAGGACACTTGTAACCTTGGAAATTTGATGGTTTCTTTTAAAATTGTAAAACGGACATTTAGGAGTATAAGGAATCCTTTAAATGTTCAAATATTTCGTTATTGCAAGTTGTATAAAGGCATGAAGAATTTGCAACCCTCATATTGTTTAGTGAAATTATTATGGTAGTTAGATTGAACTCTTTTCTACTCTTAAATTATATAATGGAAATCAAGGGAAGTTGTTGGAATCATAAATTTGAGTGTTGTTAAAATTGCTTATAGAGGAAGATTAACACTTATAGTAAAATAGATTTCGAAATGAAAAAAAAATTAATTTATAGTTTAAATAAAGAAAATTATTCCATATTAGATTATGTTCTTTTTTTCTCAAAACTTGGTTTTATAAGTATTATTGGGTTCCTTAATGACATTTTGTTTAAGCTCAAATTCAATAGTACAACCCTCTTAAACTAATATTGGAAGTTTAAATTTATTTTGAAATTTGGTGTTCTTAAGTAAAAACAATTTTATTATCTTCACTTTAGTTGGAATTCTGAAAAAAAAGGATTTCTTCAAAAATTATAAGTTCTTAAAATTTAAATATTATTCCACCAATATGTGGAGGATAAAATATACATTGCAATGGTGAAACAAAAATTTAAAAATAATGCTTCTACCATGCCCTTGTTTTGACAATACAGACCTAAAACTTCACTAGTCTTTTTCTTTTAAAATAAAAATACTATATTTATATATGTCCTTGTTTATTTTATACTATAGCTTTATTGTATTTTTTATTAATGTTGAATCTATTAAACAAAGAAAACATGTTTTAGCGCAGCGCGCTGTATTACAAAAATAATTTTTAATTTAAATTTTGGGATTGGGGCGTGGCTGAAGCCACCCCCGCACCCACCTCTCGGTGCGGCTTGGAGGCCATAGTGGTGGCCGGTGGAGCCAAGCCACGCGCCACCACTGTGTAGGCAGTGGTGGGCGGGGCAGCTGCCACGCCTCCACAACCCCTCCACCCCTATTGCTATCGCCGCCCTGCGGCTTGTAAAAAAACCTCCGCCATTTAAAAACCTTGTTTCCCTCCTCTCCGCTCTGCGGCCTATACCTAACGTCGCCCATTGCTCTATAAAAAAGCCGATCGGAGGCCAAGTTGTAGCAAACGTCGTCGCCCACTATTTTTTTTTGCCCACTTCCAGGTTGGGTTTTTGCAGGACTTAGGGTTTTTCTTTGCCTTGAGTTATTTTTGATGATGTATTAAAACATGAAGCAACGTTTCTTAGGGTTTCTTCCTTCCAAAACTTCCTTGAAGTCATCTTCGTATATTATTATGTTAGGTTAGATTTAAATAATGTTTTTTTTTCATTTGAATGTTTTGCGGTTTGTTTATTTCGGGATTTAAATAGATATATTATTCTTTAAGGTTTTATTTCATATAAGATGTATATAGTATAAAAATAATAATAGCAATAATAGATTAGTTTAAATTCTTTTATTCATATTCCTAGGTATAGTCTAATATTATGGTTTTATAAATTTTGGGGTTAGAATTTTAAAGTACTAGTATGTTAGATTTATATTTACTTGTTATTTGGTTTATGGTATGGTTATTCTTAATTAATTTTTAAAGAGGTAAATCAATAATCGTTAAATTTTAGATTGGAGACTATTTCGTTTAATAATATTATGAAAGGATTAAAACGTTAAATATTCAATTAAATTAAAAATTTTGGATTTCGTTATCATTTAGACGTAAGTATCATCACCCTTTGACCAAATTTGTATATGGTTTACTTTTTGTCAATCGTGGTCGAACCTTGACCGTTCACCCTGATATTCAAACCAGATGTTCCCTACAGCCTCTGGACCCTAGGGTATCGTTTTCGCGTCTTTCAGAGATAGTTGACTTTTTGGTCAACTATCTTAGTTTGCATACCTAAGTCTTCCTAGGGCTTAAACAAATCCTAGTACCTCCCTCTCATGCATTTTAGGGTGCAGTTGACCTTTGGTCAACTCTAGTTGACTTTTGGTCCACCACCTCAATTTGCGTGTCATTCACGATTCTTAGTTTTGGGATCCTGGTAGGATAGTGATTAGAGCTATCCTAACTAGTTTGATCTTTTTGGTTTCTTTTTTCTCCCTTGCACCATTTTGTGTGCACATGATACCTTTGTGGTAGTTCAGTTAAGCTCTTTAGTGTGTTAAAAAAAATTTGTTGGTGTGTTTTTGCCCAACTTTTGGGCATGACATTTTGGTATCAGAGCCAGGTTTAGCAACATTGGGAACCTAACCCACTACATTGTCACTAAATTTGTCTTGCATGTGTAGGATGCCACCTGTCACTCATTACGCCCATTAGCAAGGGCATGGACAGAGAGGTGTCCTTGTGGCACGCGTAGGGGTACAACCCAAGGTAGAGGATTGTAGGAGGGATCAGAGTCCACCTCCTAAACCACCTCCCGATCCTAATGCAACTCTATTGCTAGCTTTTCAGAATTTGGTTAGGCTCATCTTAGACCGCATGCCACCAGTTAATCAGGAGAGAGAGAGAAGTAGGAGCCCACCTCCCATAGTAGGAGGGAATTAGGTAGATTAGGAAGAGGATTCCATTGCAGTACCAGGTGGTATTCCTAGGGGAGGTTCACAGAGACTCGATAGAGAACCCCCCGATATCAGGAATCAGATCACAGAATTGATGAGGCTTAAACCACCTCCCTTCATAGGAGAAGAAGATGGGGCAGAAGCTGACGCTTGGCTTTTATGCCTGGAAAGGTGCTTTGGGTTGCAGAATTATGGCAGCAACCTTAAAGCACGGTTTGCAATTTTTTTCTTAGAGACGGGGCATCCACTTAGTGGAGGTGTGAGGAGACCAAGGGACTCATAGAAATTAATACCCTCAATTGGGAGCTTTCCTCAAGCTCTTCAAAGAGTGGTATATTTCAAAACAATTCAGGTAGCACCGTATCGATGAGTTTCATGACCTCCAGTAACGGGGTCTTACAGTAGCCCATTATGAGGGAAAGTTTCTCGACCGCCTACCCTATGTTGAATACATGGGAGACAAGAAGTTGTAGGTGAACAAGTTCATCAAGGGATTAAATCCCATGATTTTAGATAGGGTATGCATGGTACCTTAAGGGAACTTAAGGTTCACGGTGGACAGGGCCTTAGTAGCCAAAGAAATAGTCAAGGGCCCACAAGATTAAAGGGATAGGTCGCAGAACCACAACACCTCATCCTAGGCCTCTGGATATCAGAAAACCCCATGGAATGGGAATCAGAGGAACTCTATAGGGACTTTTAGGGCCCCAAAACATCAACAATAGAAATAGCCATAGCAGTCTGAACAGAACCAGCAACAGAGGCCACCATAGGTTCAGTAGGGCTCTAAGCCCAAATCATGGCAGTCACAGGGTCCTAAGAAGGACCAGAGAGCTCAGGCACCATATACCCCTCCAGCACAAACTCAATAGTCCTCTAGGGGTGGCTATAGCAGTTCATCTAGGACCGCAAGGTCTCAGTATTCCAGGCCTCCTAGTGTTCAGGTTTAGTCACGGGGACCATGTTACACTTGTGGAGCCATGGGGCACTTAGCTAGAGAGTTCCCGCAGGGTGGTAGTCAATGTGCAGTGATTTCAGAACTGCCAGTTGGGGATAGGGGCAAGTCCCACATGGTATTTGCAGCGGTAGACAACTACCAAGTAGAGCACCAGGCTACAATCATTGACGCCTTAGGTAAGATCAGAGGTAGTGATATTACTATTCTTTTTGATATAGGAGCCACTGACTCCTTTGTTTCTCCATCAAGTGTGGAGCATTGCGGGCTAGTGGAAACTAGATAAGAGGTTAGATGGGAAGTAGAGTTAGCTTTAGGAGCTAGAGTTTTCGTAACCTCGATGGTTAAGGATTTTCCAATCCAGATTGGTGGCATGACCACCATAGCTGATCTCAGAGTCACACCCCTTGGATCTTACGGCCTAGTTCTTGGCATGGATTGGCTTAGTGCCCATAGAGCCAAGCTAGATTTTTGTAAGAAGAGGATTGAATGTTTGGATGATGATGGTACAGATATAGTTATTACTAGGGTTCATAGGTCTGTATCCCTCCATGTGATTTCCGCCATTCATCTTAAGTGATGCATGCGGAAGGGATGCTAGTTGTATGTCATCACCATCAGTGATAGGGAAGAAGAGACAGAGAAGGAAACTTCTCTTGATGACTTCCCCATCCTTCAAGAGTTTGCAGATATCTTTCCATCAAAGCTACCTGGTATGTCTCCTCATAGAGAAGTAGACTTTCACATTGATCTCATACCAGGAGCTGAGCCAGTTTCCAGAGAACCTTATAGGATGACCACTAATGAGCTTAATGAGCTCAAGATACAGCTTGAGGAATTGTTAGAGAAAGGGAACATTCATCCTAGTGTTTCTCCTTGGGGTGCACCAGTTATCTTCATGAAGAAGAAGGATGGATCATTTAGGTTGTGCATGGATTACTGACAGTTGAACAAAGTAACCATCAAGAACCGGTATCCACTTCCTAGGATTGATGACTTGTTTGATCAGTTGTAGGGTGCCCGAGTCTTCTCAAAGATAGACCTCAAATGAGGTTACCATTAGTTGAGGATCATGGATAGTGATAGTCACAAGACTGCATTCTACACTAGATATGGCCACTATGAGTTCACTATGGTTCCATTCGGTCTTACGAATGCTCCAGCTGTGTTCATGAGTCTTATGAACGGAGTATTCCGTACCTTCCTTGACAAGTTTGTAGTTGTGTTTCTCAATGACATCTTGATATATTCCAAGGATGAGAAAGAGCATGAGGAACACTTGAGGCAAGTTTTCCAGTGTCTTAGAGACAATCATTGTATGGTAGTGTAATACCCCTCTAACCCTAATATAAGTTTTGTGTTTTTGAACGAAGTAAGATGTTTCAATGTTTTCTTACAGCTTAAGTTGTTCATGATACTTGTTTGATCTATTCCTATAGTTTGTTTACAATGATTTCATAAACCAGTACCTGAGGATTCTAATATCAGACCTACTGTCTAAAGGTATAATTTTTGTATGTTATATCAGATAGTACTAAGGCCCTTGCATGAGTCTTCCTTTTTCACTATTCCAATTTGGGAATATTAGGGTTCCTTCTTTGTCAGTCAACCTTTGGGTGAAAAACCCAAATCCAGCACACCTGGTTGGGCATTGTTGTAATTGGTTCCTTGTGGTCACTTGCATTCATTTGGTTGTGTGATTTTTTTACTCATTTTATTTATTTCTCCTTCATGGTATTATTCTCAGTTAATCTTTCTATGTTGTGTTTCAGAGCTTCATGCTTGGTTAGGAGTTTGGCTCGACTTTCCTTGTTGACTTTGGTTGACCTTGTTTGATCTTGTGGTTACCTTGATATGTTTCTTAGTTTGTTATTATAGCCTCTTTAGATGATTAGATTTATTTTGAGGCATGTGATTTTATTTTACCTTGATGTTATATCCTATAGTAATTATAAACATGTAATAATGATGTTGTGATCCATTGCTTCATAATCATATAGATTATAGTGTTTGGTATTTGGCATGTATCAATATATATATATATATATATATATATATATATATATATATATATATATATATATATGTG
>MU223672.1:1037509-1062094 GCA_018584345.1 Thuja plicata
TCAAATTCATATTTCAAAAGATAGAGAAGCATCATTCCTTAGTATATAAATACAAATAATGAGACAAAGAAAACATACACTAAAGCATAAATCACAAAATCACAAAATCATTAAACTACTTAACCCCCCAACTGAGGTGACTTCCTAAACAGGAACCTAAGTCAACAAGGTTCCCTTGAGAGTACTTTTGGAAATATCTCCACACAACAGCGTTCAAGGATTTGTTTTAAGATACGCTCAGACCTGTGTAGCCAGGTGAAGTCAATGCCTGGTACCTGCATCCTGCATCACCAAGTCAAGAGAAACATTTGTACATATATATAAATATAGAAACAATGTCAAACAAAGAGGGAGAGTGCGACATCGTGTGGATCTCCTATACAAGTGACTATGACTGCCTCTCCTCATCCTACAAACATATCAGATAGCATCAATATCAAGGCATAATTGGATTAGTATGGTTAGCTCCAAAAATAATCATTACTCCATAATGTAAATCAAGAATTGAATCATCTTTATAAGAAATACAATCAAATATATGAAATAACATGTCTTGATTAAAACTTTTAAATCATTTTCTATCTTCCATAAAATATTTTAATTATCCAAACATATACTCATAATGTCTCATCAACTAAAAAATAAGCAAAACATAGAGTCCATAATGCTCAATATAGAAATCATGTCTGTGGAAAATATCAAGATACTAGGGTGGGCATTACATTACTCGCTTTCACTTCATCATTAAAGGAAGCAATTGTTTAAATAAATCTTCGCACAATCATCATTAATGATTATACTTACACTCCTCTTCACCCTAATTTCTAAAGATTGTGTACGTCATTTCCATTATTATACCACGCTCGATATTAGGTGTTGACAGCAATATTATACATTTTATCATGTCACATTTATGATTATTTTCCCAAGTTATGATATTAATCCCCAGCCAAAGGAAGGAATTAAAGAAAAGTGAACTTTATCATGGGTTCAAAAATATAGTAAGTGAGACGTTCTTTTATAATTCGCTATGTTAAAACCAAAAAACAGATCTTAGATCTAGATTATGATTACTATATCTAGGAAGAATGAGAGAGCTATCTAATTGAGGGATTTTAGTTTTAAATGAAGTAATCATGTCATGGCTTAAATTAGGAAGGGAGATAATAAAGAGACTTTGTTTATCAGTGAGATGCATCTCAATCTTCTATGTTTTTATATTAAGGATGATGTTATAGACTATGGAATATTATATCTATTTCCTTCCCCATGCAAAATTCTATACAAAAGAATTGATATTTGGAATAGAAAGGTCTACTCTAGGTTTAGGTGCCTATCATGGCTAAGGTTCCAAATGGGATGTAGATAATTATATTAGATTGGGAGAGACTCTTAGAGTAATAATTTATGGATATGTTAATGAGGTCAAAATTAGTTGTATCTGTATTTAAACTATACAATCTATCTTTTCTATATTTATTTGATGCCTATGTCTGAAAGGTAAAAAATATTAAATTTTTGTTTGAAACTTAGTAAATAGTTAGAGTCCTAAAACCAGATATACTATCTCTTTCTTTGTTTCCTATTAATATATAAAAAAATGAGCCCCATCATCTCCCATATTAGCAAGGGAATCTGCATCCTTATTACCTTCCCTATATATATGTTTAGCATCATACTGTGGGATTACTTTCAAACTTTCTAATATCTCTTCCAATTTAGAATTTAATTTTCAATTAGGGGTTTTCTTTGTTCAGATGTGTTATGCCCTACATACCCGTCCCTACATTTTGTTGGAAAATTTTTTGGTCCCCCTTTTCTCTTTTGGTTCTTCCTTGGTTTCTTTTGGCTTCTTTTGTTTTCTCTGGTCTTTGCCTTCGCGCGGCCTTTGTTGTGTCCCCTTTTGGTATTCCTTGCTCCAGGGCCCAGTCCTGAAGTGTTTTGTTTCTCTGTATCGGCTAGATTCTGGACTCTAGGATTCTTTTGCCATTACTTCCTCTTTAGTTAGAGGGTGTGGTTGCACTGGGTTCCCAAGTTCAGAGTCGGGAGGTTTTCCTTTTTCTCAAGACTTGTAGAAGGAAGAAGTGTTTTTTCAATTGAAGGGTATAAATTGGGTTTCACTTGTCATTTTTACACTTACTATGAAAAAATTACCCTTGGAGTGATTAACAATGAATTGTGCGTTTAACAGCGAGCTAAGTACAATTTTCTTTGAGAGTTTGACAGTGATTAACAGTGATTTAGAGCTTAGACCTATGTGCGTTTAAGCCATCCTGCGGTGTTCTAAGAATTTTTGTGGGTTTCCTGAGCTATTCATCTATGGGGCACCTCTCATGCTCTTCACTTTGCATTCCTAGTTTTAAGGTAGGCCCTTCTGGTTCTTTTCTTTCTTTTGGTTCATTTTTTGTTCTTTTGTTTCTAGTTTTCTTTTACTTCATTTGCTTTCTGTGTTTGGGTCTTCATTGTCGCCTCCCGTTAGTGGGATGGCTTTGCAGGAAGGTTGTCCACCTTTTGTGCATTGCTCGTTTCTGTACATTTTTAGATAATGTAGATAATGTGTTAATAATTGTAAATCTTTGTAAATTTCTCTAAGCTCTTGTAAATAGTTGTAAATTTGTTAGTAGTTGGTCGATGACTGTTGTAAATTGGTTGGTTCTTCAGCCTCATGAGTAAATAACATTTTCTTAGGGTAGTTTCTATGTTTACTCTGTATATCCCATCAAGTTTAACCCATCATGTGGCGAGCTCATCGTGCCCTCTATATTGTTGAATCCAATTCAAGCTCTCCCACCTGGTCTTTGCTAGACTCAAACTCGGCACCTCACTTGTTCCAGTTGCATCCTTTCTCTCTCCTCCCATCACTTTGACATTGATAGTGGGATTAAATTACTCATGTGTGAGCATTTAAAACAATGACCATGTGACAACCCACATCAGCCCAGTACAGCTTATTGCCTGGGCACTTCAATAACAGTTAGTTTCCCCAAACTCCAGGTTCCACGTAGTCCCACGACCTTCATCACATTTGTTGCATGGACCAAAACCCCCAGGATCCCTTGATGATGATCAAATTCAAAGTAAGCTATTTTTTATTACACTTTTGGGATTTGATGCAAGCTAACATCTTTTTGAGGATAGGTGTGAAATGGTGATAAAAATCTCCAGAACCTGGAAATTGATTATATTTAAATTACTTGTATTAATGGTTTTCTAGTCTTGCAAGCTATCAAAAAATTATCAATCACTATGTATGAGGTAGCTTCCCCTCCTAGAAGTCCAGAACTCTTGACCACCTCAACAAGAGTGGCCACCAAGACAAGGGCCGAGAAAGCACTAGAGAAGCTCCCGCTCACATCCAAATATCTAAAGGATGGTGTCCTCATGGGATCCAAGGTATATTTTAAGTTACAAATGATCACCAATAGAGAGGTCAGACCATGGGCCGAATTATAGGGCATAGTGAGAACAATGTTCACTCAGCATTCTATTGGGAATAGTATGGAAAAGAACGTAGTTGCCTCCGGCATCATCAAAGCCACCTACTTCCCTTAATGCAGGCCCCAGAGTTGATCCTAACTCTAGCCAAACATTAAAACACAACCATCTGGGCCATTATACTTGTTTCTCCCCTTCCGACGGGATACCCAACATCCATAGTATCTCTCAACGCTGCTACTCTAGCTTCGAGACTAGGAATCCCCCATTTTGCTAATTCTATTGTCATCTCCTGGGCTACATTGCTACAAGAGTTCACTAATGTACAGTAGGCTACCAGGAAGCACCTCAAAGCCTACTGGCTGAAGACTCTGAGGAAGGAACATAAGAAGATGAAGTTGGAGATCCCCTACATAGATTTCAAAGAAAGCATATAGATAGGGATCATCTTTCTATCCTGGGTCTTTGGGGAATCACATGCCCAAGATTTCTCAGCCTGGATGTATTACTTTTTATATAGCATCACCACCAACAGGAAGAATTTTGACTTGGCAACCATTATTGCCAATCATGTAGATTTTCAGCTAAACAAGGTCAGCGAGATATCAAAGTTCTACATGACTTCATATGTTCTATGGGAACTGGCATAGCAGAGACCTGGAATTCAGGGCTTATTTACAGTGGGCATCCTTGGGACTGGGCCCAGCCAGAGTGTGCCTTGGAATAATTTTCCCCAAATTCAATGGGAAGCCATCTTCCCCATTTTTTGTCAAGTTAACGATACCTTCATTTACTACAATATTTTGATACCATCTTGAGATACCACTTATCGGCTGTCAAAGGAGGCTATGGCCTTGTTGAGTTCATATGGAAATTATTTTATTCAATTTCATCAACATTCTTATATTCGGGTGACCAGAATCTCCAGCAAGCCCTACCTATTGTCCAAACATTGTGGGGATACGATTATTTTGAAAGAGGTTTGCAGGAAAATCCTGGAGCTCCATGCACTTTATGGGGTCAAGAAAGTTACCTCCATCCCTTTTCCAATCACTTGTGGGAATTACTCTTGCAGCCTTGCAGTGACCAAAGAGGCCAATAAACAGTTAAAAAGTTTGGGGCTGGCAGAATTCTATCTAGCACAGAACAATTTTGACCCACTCAAAAAAATAAACATAGTAATATCCCTGGTGTTAATGCCCCATGAGCCTCACTTGGAGGATTTTTGGAAAGATTTCCAAGATGACTTTGATGTCCGGGGTTGAAAGTATGAAAGGATGACAAAAGGAATGATGAAGTGCCTCAACCTTTGAACCTTTCCAAAGGACTTTTTAGATAGCGGACCATTCAAGGACCCGTCATAAAAATTATAGGGGATTGATAAGATGGGTCTCCCTCTAGTATATTGGGACACCCCGAAAGTTTTGACAATAGAAGATGTCACCCAAGGCATCATGCAGCGTAGTCATGATTATTTTGCACAAGTATGCAAGAAAAGTACCCGCTAGTCGGGTCCAGTTTTGTGGGGGTCCACCTCAACCTCCAGAACATCTGGAAAGGGTAGAGATAAGGGGAAAGAAAAGGAGAGCACCTTGGCCCCAGTCCCATCTTTAGTTCTAGCATCAATAATGGAACAACTTCATGCTCAGCTAGATTCATCCTGACTGCTAAGCAAAACAATCAGCGCCCAAGTTTCTCTTGGTCTCCCGGTCACCCCGGTGGGATCCACCCTTCCTACAGGCTCACCATCACTTGAAACACTTATGATCCATGTGGTCAATACAGAGGAGGAGAGTGAGGCTACTCTGGACATCAAGGTCCCACTACAAACAAGAAGAAAGAAACCAAGGGTGGATAATCTTCCACCAAGCACAGATGCAAGTCCCAGGAAATCGGGAAACATTCCTATGGAGCTTATCCCTTCCTCCCCCAAAGAAGAGGATCCTCTAGTGGCTTCCCCTCCCCATGACATTTTCATGACATCTTCCAGTCTGATGATCTAGTAAACCTACAGGAAGATGTGGAGAGAGCAATAGAAGAGATCACCACACAAGAGGCAGAAAATATCCCCAGGGAGGGAGAAAGGCAAGAAGAAGAATTTATCCTGGGAGAAGAAGCCTGAGAGAAAGAGAAAGAAAAAAAGAACACACCAAGTGTGGAAGAGACACCAGTCCTAGGGACCGAGAAAGAAGGAAGGAAAACACAAGATGAGCAGCCAACAATGACTGGGGAAAATGGACCCTCAGGTACAACTATACCCCCAGTCATCATGCTCCAAACACCTCTAGTTACTCTGGGTGACCCGTTGCCCAAGAATATAACATTCGGCAAGGTGGTCTTCATAGCACAATAGTCATATCTAGGCTAGACACCTTTGCCCCCTCCAAAAAATGTTCCCTCAGAAGAGAATGTCCCAGCACATAACGCTGAAGAAATTCAGCAACAACAAGACATGAGGTAGAACCCCGAAGACATGAATACAAATGCCATAGGTGTCAGGGAAGGCGGGGTCCCTGACACTATAGATGAAAATACCACTATGGTGGGAGAAATAGGGAATCCCAGGAGTGGAGAAAAGGAGTAAATAGAGACTATAGATGTTGAAGGAGTGCGTCCAGCCCCCAAAGGAAACCCTAGTATCCAGGACTTAGCCGTAAGACCACCCCTACCGCCATAGTGGCTAGTAGAGTCAAGAGGCTGAAATGATGGCATAAAACCAAGAGGCTCAGAAGCCCAAGAAGGCCCAGACCCTCCATACCCTTTAGACCGGTATGAGAGGAAATACCATCGCAATGGTAGTGATGCCTCCCCCAGATGTAGAAGAAGCATCAATAGGAGCTATGGAATATACGATCACAGAAGCTCCTCTGGGAAAGAGAGACAAACAAGGAGAATTAGACCTATTAAAAGAGGCTAGTTGGGAAATTGAGGCTCGATATGACAAACAAGCCTAGAAACTAAAGGAGGAAAAAGAAGAAAATTCCAATCTCCTCGAGCTTCTATCAGAATTGATGCAGCCTTTAACTGTGATTCCTCTAGAGGCCTCCACCTCCGAAACACCACTCCTGCAGGGTGACATTGACACACTGAGAACTATAAAGAAAAAAGCGCAAGCTATTGATGATTGGGTGGCAAAACAGATAGGAGTCATAGACACTTCCTGATGGCTATCTTCCTGTCCACTAGGCCAAAAACATTTTGGGCCTAGTGAATGGCATTGTTTCCCAGTGGGAGGGGGAGATAGAAAAGTACAAGGACTGGAGCGGTGACTTAGAGGAAATAATGAACATTGGGGAGGATATTGTCATAGAGACAGGAATTTTAGGGGATGCAAATTTTGGTACCCTTTGAGTCCAACACTCTAGAATTGGTCTCAAAATGGAGATGATCAAGCAACTGGTAGTGGCCTTGAAGGATAAAGTCTCGACGATTGAAAATACTTTGAATTCATATGCGACATTTGTTACAAGGGTTTCAGCAATTGATCCCTTTAGCACCGAGACTTGTGCTCCAGTGGATTTTTCTATTAGTAAATTTGATGAGATAATGGAATCACGGTTCCAGACTCCCAGAGATTTTGATAAGGCAAAAATGTCACGCCTCACCCGGATGGTGCTCTGGGCACATGATTCTGCAAAGATGGCCACAAAATTCAAGGAGGGTTCCCGGGATGTGGGAAAACAATTGGAGGTGGCCAAAGAATGCCAAAATTTTATAAAAGAGATAGATGAAGAAGGAATCCTCCAGATCTTGGAGGCATTCAAAATATTATAAGGGAATAAAGTCCTCCAGTCTCCAGAGATTTTTGCCACCAGGGTGAAGTTTTGCAAATCTATTATTCTTTGAGCATAAGCTCCCGGACTCTAGAATCTCAAGTCCAAGTTTTGTATTCATTCACAGCGATCCGTGTCAAGGTTCCTTGGAGCCAACCGATCACTGTCAAGCAGTTAATAAGGGTTAGAATGTAGGTGATCCAGACAATGACAGGTCAGACAGATGGGATAGTTCTGACAGATGATTCCCCTCAAGGCACCACTCCCACATTAACTACTTGGTGCACAACGAAGACAAAGAGCCACAATTTTAATTAATGAGGCATGTAGTCTATGTTATCAGGACAAGAAAATTTCTTCCATAAGTACCTTGGATCTCTTCTCTAGGCTGATTCTTCTAGATTTCTCCTCTATCTTCTTCTTCTATCTTGTCAGACCTTTGTACATCTCAAGGTGATTGTAAGTGGTGTGGGTAGTACCGGCCATGGATAATGTATTATATTTTTCAAGTGTACAAGTAGATTAGGTCAAGTTTTAGGTCAAGTTTGTGTATAAATAAGAATTTTGATGCCATAAAAAGGGTTGGAGAAATTGATGATTTTGCAGTCTAGCAGTAATAGAAGCATAGAATTTTTGAGTTAATTACAAATAGAATTTTACTTTCATTTGTTCTCAGTAGCTTAGAATGCTCTCTTGGAGCCATGAATGTACTCACCAGTGATGCTAGAACATTTTCAAGATAATGAAAGAATGAAGAACATCTTGTGGCCATGTGTTGTTGTTGTTCTTATCTTTGAAGTTAGCAAACATCTTTCGTGTAGTATGTTTTCTTATGTCCTTTTCTCCTATGCTTTAGTTTAGATTAATGATCTTATCTCCCTTTGCTATTAAATGCATATGAATCACTGGTTCATTGTGTATTTGGTATTTAGTGTATTTTTCTTGCATTGGAGCATTGTTTGATGTTTGAATATATATTGCATCACTATAGGTAGAAATATATGTCTAACCTTGATCTATCTTTTGAGTTTTCTTTGATAATCCAAATGCTTGTAGGAAACCCCACTCCATTTGCAATCCCCAAAAAGATGAGTAAAAACTAGCTATCCCCTCATAAAATAGTCACCTACCCAACTTAGCTCCCCCACACCATTGAGACCTGACCACCAGGTGCTTGAAGCATAGGAGAATTCATTCTCTAGTAAACCTCTACAGGTGGAGTTGGCCGGTACCCCGGTACCTAATGACAACTTATCTCTGTCGACAAAGCCAGTCACAAAGTCATGTCAACAGAAACTACCGCTAGAAGGAGGGCATGAGCTTGTTTCCCTCAAAATATTTTGATTTTACACTGGCTGAGGGCTCTCCAAGCAGTAGTTTTAGGAACTAAAATTTCTATGATATAGGGTCATTTTCCCCCTATGCTTTGAAAGAATCCTCTGATCAACCCTAAATCCTGAAGAGTTTGTAGAACTCAGACCTCCCATCCAAAATAAAAGGACCCAACAAATGCGACAACCAGCCAATTTTATCTGGGGATTTGCTACGCACTAGAATACTCAAATCCCTTGGATAATCTTGGGGACTAACGTCCAACCCAGCCAAAACCAAAAAGTCCCAATGGCTACCTACTTTTGTAATATCAAGTCCCCAATGGGGAAGTTCCCCGGTGCTACTAATGATCTTCCTCTGCATCTGAAGAAGATATGTCCCAAATACAAGAATCTAGGCCCATGAATTGCAGAAGAACACCTTGAGGCCTATAAAGATGCCATGAATAGACACAAGATACAACATCAAGATGTTGTAACCCAAATGTTTCCTCTGTCTGTAGGATAGAATGAGTTTCACTGGTACCTAAACTTTCCTGCCAACTCCATTTACAGTTGGCAGGATATGGAAGACACCTTTCTGGTAGCCTTTCGCATTCATGTGGACCCAGCTTGGTCCCATAGCCAATTTATTTCCATCAGGAAGGAACTGAATGAGCCTCTCACTACATTCAACCATCGGTTCCAACATGCTTTGAAGTGGTGCATGGGCCCTTTTATCCCATCCACTGATGTGACCATCCAAACATACCTGAACACCATGGACCCCATTGTTGCTACTCTCCTATGGAGAACTACCACCGCTAATGACCGGGATACTCTAGAAAAAGTTTATAACTTAGCCCTGGAGTTGTCCAGCGGTTTGAGCAAAGCTCCCAGTGATATTGGACAAATCTTACCTTTCAATATGTTTCCCGGTGGAACTCCTTATGTTGGAGGATACAACCCCATCTAGAAATGAGTGCCCCAATAATGGCCATGGGCCCAGCGTCAATAGACCAACAGGTGCAGTACATTTACCCATCTCAAGCCAAGACAATTCAAAATCTGTTATACATTCCCTGGAACCAGCCAAAAAAAATGCAACAACCTTTGACACAATCCCCCATAGTACCTTTCTTCTAGTCATCCATGACTGGAGGATTGTCGTCCTCGACTCTGGGAGCTATTTTTGCTTTCCCAGGCAATCCACCACAACAACCGTCACACTGTGACACCACTACCCAATTGTCTATCAAGGTTGAATCCCTTCAGCAATTAGTGTTCTCCTTGACCATGGACATGGGATAGCTGAAGGTGGGGCCTTCCGCGCCCCACAACCCCAATTCCCATAGAGGGAATGTTTTCTCTAGCCAATAGAACGCCAATTCCAAAGGTCAAAACTACAACAATGGGCCTCGGCCCACCCAAAAACAATGGAATAATAAAACAAACACTGGAGGTCCTCCTCCAAATCAAAATACCACTCAGGGTGGTGCTGGACCTAGTCATTTTGTGCAGCTCCTAGAATTCCACCCCTGACCACATGTTATAGGTTGCACGACACTAGCTCGCATTCCAATGTGAACTATCCCACACTAGAGAAGATAATCATGATCTCCAAGTCAGACAGATAGTAGACTACTAATCCAACTCCCCCAGAATCCTCCATATTAGAGCCTCCTCACACTGCCTTTATGTGTGAAACCATCTTCTTCAGGAAAGACAAAGAAGAACTAGAAGAACTTGAGTTACAGGGGTTCTTTGACGAATCCATCCTAGCCTTTGAGGCCAACGCTTTCACCAACCTACAGATTCCCTACAAAACTTAGAGTTAGGCAGGCAAAGGTTCATCCTACGTGGTAACACCTCCAAAGAGAACCCCTCCCAAGGATAACACAAATGATCGTTCCCTCCCACCAAAGGGACTTGGCCCTAACCATGCCAGGGATCCAGCTGATGGGATCCAACTTTACCTAGGGGTCGGTTTGACATCACTAAGGCTTTGGAAAGCACCACTACCTCCATGACCTTTATGGAGGTTTTTCTCAATTGTCCCGAGAAGAAGAAATTACTCTTACAGCTCTTGGGAAACCTGGAAGTCATTATTTGTCTGCCAAAGACTGTCACTATTAACGATGCCAATGGGGTAGTCTTCTGGGGAAATACAAAAGATCCTCCCTTCTTACTAGGCCTAGACATTCAAGGGAAGAAACTGTGCAAATGCCTTGTGGATTCTGGTGCTTCAGGAAATATCATTCCCTTATCTATCTGCTAGAAGCTCGGACTCACTCCCACACCATCCAAAGGTGTTTTAATCCAATTGGACAAAACTGTCATGAAAATGGTTGGTGAGTTGAAGAATGTCTAGATTCAGCTCATCCAAGATCCCTGGATATCTAGCACCATTGACATCCAAATGGTTGACATCCCTAAAACCTATAGGATGTTATTAAGTCAAAACTAGTCAAAGTCCCTCAATGGATATTTTTTGATGGACTTCTCCCACTTGTGGCTCCCCTGGAAGGGGAAATCAAATTAGATCTGGGTAGAGAGCAAGCCTTGAATGAAATAGGCCCTGACCAAAGTCAGGAAGGTGAATGAGGTCCTTTTCTTTGAATCCTCCCTTGGGGTATACTGAATACAGGAGATCCCAACCTTTGATTTCATCCCCAAGGAGGATCCTATAATCGCTTAGAGAATTCAGGATCTAGACAAAAAGTAGAAGTGTGAGGTACACTCACAAGGTAGCAAGGCAACTCTGGCCACCCTCTTTTCTTGTACTTGGTGCCAGGTACATTATCAAAAACATTCTAAACTAGAGTGTGAGCCTTGCATTGTTTCCGCTACTAATCACATCACCAACTTCCAAGAGAAGGAACATAAAGCCATGTTCCCTAGACCAAGCAATCTGCCTAGCGGTACACCTGAGGTGTCGCTCATCCAGGAACCAAAACTAGAGGATTCTCTGGAGAAAATTCTCACCTATGCACCATTAGAGCTAGAGGAATCACATTGAAAACCTCCCAACCCCGACTCCAATCCAAATTCCACTTTGCCTCTCCAACCCCAAAAATTGACAGTGATTTGTGGATCCTAAATTTTGATGGGTCCAGGTCCAAACAAGGTTGTGGGGCCAGAGTGGAGCTAATCAAACTACAAGCGAAATCCTTCCTTGTGTCTTACAGGTTACAGTTTAACTACACCAACAATTTCATGGATTATGAGACCTTGGTCCTTGGACTCTTGTTCGCATTAAGAAAAGGGATCACCCGCCTCCGAGCAATGGGTGATTCAGAGCTAATTGTAAAATAGGTCTACAGCCAATAAATGTGTCATGAAAAAAGTTTGGTCACATACCACAACTAGGCATGGATCCTAATTAAATATTTTGATGCTTTTGGCATCAAACTTACTCTCCAAAAATGTAACTATGTTCTAGATGCCCTCGTTGTGTCTGCCAATACCCTTGAGCCAATGGCTGGTTCCCGGCTCTGGATATTTTCTGTTCAAATGGTTCCCACCCCATCCATCCTAGACAATATAATGCACTTCTAGGTTTTTGAGGATGACCAGCACATCTTGGCCTTCATGGAAAATGTTGGCATCTTTGAAGATCAGATCGTGGAAGAAATTGATCATGATGATACCGGGTAGGGGGAAGAAGATGACGGGATCATTGACCTACCCACCAACACCATCCCTAAGGGGGTTGGTTCTCTAGAATGTATCTTTGATTTGGAGCCCCAGGACTGAGACAAGATATCATCCTCCTCTGAGGGAGGAAAATATGAAAAAGTTAACATTGGTAAAGCCGATGAAGAAAAATTGGTCCACATTGGTACCTCCTCCCCAGAGGAGAAGGAGAAGATTCTCGTGATTCTCCAAGGATACATTGATGTTATTGCCTGAGGGTATGAGGATTTTAAAACCTATGATACATCTATTATGACTCATACCATCCCCCTAAAACCAAATGCCAAACCTTTCCATAAAAAATAGAGGTCGGTAAACCCTTTGATCAAACCCCTGATCCACCAGGAGGTCCAGAAATTATTATCAACCCGAAACATCTTTACTATTTGACATACAACATGGGTTGCCAACCTTGTCCCTGTGCACAAAAAGAGTGGTGATATTTTCCTATGTGTAGATTTCCTCAATTTGAAAAAGGCCTCCAAGAAGGACAATCACCCTCTCCCTTTGTTGGATGAGGTGTTTCAAATTGTAAATGGTTCACAAATGATGTCCTTCCTGTATGGGTACTTCGGGTATAACCAAGTTATGGTTAAGTTTGAAGATAGGATGAAAATGGCGTTCACCACCAAGTGGGGGATGTTTTCATACTAGAGAATGCCCTTTGGCCTCATTAATGCAGGGACCACATTTCAAAAGGCTATGGAAATTGCGTTCAAAGGCCTGGTTAACAAGTGCACAATCATCTACATGGATGATTTAATAGTCTTTTCCTGGGACAGGCGTGATCATCCTGCCCACCTCACTTAGGTCTATGAGAGATGTCACCTGTATGGTATCTCCCTTAACCCCAAGAAGTCCATATCTGGGGTCACTGAAGGGAAACTTCTCAAGCATATAGTCTCTGAGAAAGGGATATCCATTGACCCTAAGAGAGTAGAAGCACTGCTAAACTTGCAAATGCCTGACAGCAAGAAAGAAATGAGATCTTTCTTCAAAAAGATAAATTTTGTCTGGTGGTTCATTACAAGATTCACCGAGATTGTCAAACCACTCAATGATATGATGAATAAAGATACCAAGATTGAGTGGAGCCCTGAATAAAAGTGAGCATTTGCTCAAATTAAGAAAACTATAGTGGAGGCACCAGTCTTGGCAAGTCCAGACTATTCCCTCTTGTTCCACATTTATTCCTTCGCTTTGCCACAATCTACCATCGTAGTTTTAACCTAGAAGGTTGAAGGGGAAGAGAGACCTATTACTTTCATGAGCTCCCCCTTTAAGAATGCCAAAGTCTGGTACACACCATTGGAAAAGCAAGTCTTTTCTCTATTCTGGGTTGTGAAGAAATTTCGGCACTACATTCTCTAGAGCAAAGTGCATGCCATTATCCCGGACCAAGCTATCAATTCTTTACTACTACAGAGTGAACTAGGAAAATGTCAGGGGAAATGGATGGCCATCCTCAAGGAATATGATCTTGAGATGAAACCAATGAAAATAGTCCGAGGCCAGGGACTATGTAAAGCGATGGCAGAGGCCACTCCAAACATTGAGTGCCAAACTTATATTGTGGAGTCCATTACTCAAGATCTGTGGTATACCGATCTAGTGTACCTATTTCTCAATAACAAGTTCTCAAAGGGGCTCCCCCCTTACAAAAGTCACACACTATGAGTGAAAAGTGCACACTTCATGATAAAAAATGGAACACTTTTTTGCAAGAATTTTGAGGGGATTTATCTTCGGTGCATAGACAGAGACCAAGCTACCAAAATAATAGAACTCCACAGGTAGTTCAAAATCGAGCATGGCTTAGCTGACACCACCACCCATTATATTCTTTGGGTTAGATATGATTGGCCCTTCATCTTCAAATACATTCACACTCATGTAAGGAAATGCACACCTGCCAAACTATCGCTTCTCGTAAGCAAAACCCGGAAATGCCTTTGCAGTCAGTCTTTGAAGTTCAACCCTTCGCCCAATGGGCGTTCAATTTTATCAAGGAGATAAACCCTATCTCTTCCTCCAACCACCAGTATATTTTGATTGTGACTGATTACTATACCCAATGGTCTGAGGAAATCCTATGTAAGAACAACACAATGGATGTAGTCATTAGGTTCTTGGAAGAAAACATTGTCACAAGGTTTGGAATGCCTTTTGCAATCGTATGTGACAATGGTCTGGAATTTTCTTCAGTGCAACTTTTAGAGTGGACCTATTAGAGGAAAATGACCCTGAATTTCTCTAGCAACTATTATCCCCAAGGTAATGGTGTTGTCGAGTCCACCAATAAAAGACCTGCTGGAAGTGATCAAACATTTTTCTAGAGAAACATCCCTGGGACTGGAATCAAAAACTTAGGTTCTCCCTTTGGGTGGATTGTATCAGAATCAAGGTAGCCTTGGGAACTTCTCCATTTCACCTGGTTTATGGCCACAGTCCCATGTTCCCAATAAACTTACAAATCCCTATTATGCAATTCATGCAAGAATTCAACGCCCAAGATAACATTGTGGAGGTTAGCCTCTTGAACTTGGTGACAATGGAAGAACAAAGAGACGTAGCACTAGAGAATTTTGTGTGTCACCAAGCAGTCATCAAATGATGGCTCGACAGGAGAGCCCAATACAAATCCTTTCATGTTTTGGACCTAGTCCTTTTGTGGGACAAGGCTTGGGAGAAGAAAGGAAAGCAGACTAAGTTCCAAAGGCTCTAGCTCAGACTTTACTTAATTTTGGAGATTTGTGGGGCCAACACTTATCACCTTAGCACCATGACTGGAGAGGTCATTCCATTGCCCATCAATGGATAGTTTCTCAAACATTATTTCAAATAGAGGTGGGAGGCAAGTGTTCTCAAAAGTTGTATCATATGTAAATATTTTTTCTTGTAAATATCTTTCTTGGCACTCCTTGGGAGTGTCTTTTCCTTGTAAATAGTTGGTGGTCCTCTGGGGCAGTTTTCTTTTCTTTTTTTTTTTTTGTCTTTGGTTTCTTTTGCTTTGTGTGTCTTTTTTTTTGGGTTCCTAGCATGTTTCTCTCTTCTTGTAGACAGGTATGCTTTTGAAAATAAAAAGAATATCCTGGGTCCAGAACGTCTCTCCTATTCAGCAAATTAAAATGGATGGCAAGGTGAAATAAGTACCATGGTAAAAATTAGCTAAGCTTAAGGTTCACGGTGAAAGAAGTACCGCCTTCCCCATCTTCAAAAGAAAAGAAAGAAAACTAGAGAATAGAGAATTTTGGGATCTGGGGGACCGTGCAAGATATAGAGATTTTGGTTTGATACACTTAGTGTCGTCTCTCTATTCCTCGCGGAAGTCATCAGCTTGATTTTCTTTCAAAGCACACACTTCACAACTGACAAGAGATTGAAGGATTGAATCAAGATGAGTCAGATTTTCTCAGACCCGCGCACCTTGCAAGTGAAATTCTTAAGGTAGGGATGAGTCCTATTTTTTCTAAACAGAGATTATGTGGTTCTAAAATATGCTAAGGCATTCGTCCCAGTGAGTCACCATTTGTTCTTCCCTGCATCCCCATCCCTACATTTTGTTAGAAAAATGTTGGGTCCCCCTTTTTTCTTTTGGTTCTTCCTTGGTTTCTTTTGGCTTCTTTTTTTTTCTTTGGCCTTTGCCTCTGCGCGGCCTTTGTTGTGTCCCCTTTTGGTCTTCCTTGCTCTGGGGCCTGATCCCAGAGTATTTTTTTTCTCTTTGTGTTTCTTTGTACCGGCTGGATTCTAGACTCTAGGATTCTTGTGCTGTTGTTTCCTCTTTAGTTAGAGGGTGTGGTTGCACAGGGTTCCCGAGCCCAAAGTCTGGAGGTTTTCCTTTTTCTTAGGACTTGCAAAGGAAGTGGTGCATTTTCACCTGAAGGGTATAAATTGGGTTTCACTTGTCATTTTTACACTTACCGTGAACAAATTACCCTTAGAGAGATTAAGAGAGAATTGTCCATTTAACAGCGAGCTAAGTGCAATTTTCTTCGAGAGGTTGACAGTGATTAACATTGATTTAGAGCTCAAACCTGTGTGCATTCAAGCCATCTTATGATGTTCTAAGCATGTTCATGGGTTTCCTAAGTTGTTCTTCTATGGAGCACCTCACGTGCCCTTCCCTTTGCATTCTTGGTTTTAAGGTAGGCCCTTTTGGTTCTTTTCTTTCTTTTGGTTTGTGTTTTGTTCTTTTGTTTCTGGTTTTCTTTTGCTTCATTTTCTTTCTATGTTTAGGTCTTCCTTGTCACCTCCCATTGGTGGGATAGCTTTGCAGGAAGGTTTTCCACCTTCCATGCATTGTTGGTTTCCGTATATTTGTAGATAATATAGATAATGTGTTAATAATTGTAAATCTTTGTAAATTTCTATAAGCTCTTGTAAATAGTTGTAAATTTTTTAGAAGTCGGTCAATGACTGATGTAAATTGGTTGGTTCTTCAGCCTTCATTGTAAATAATTTATTCTTAGGGTAGTTTCTATTTTTAGTCTATATATCCCATCAAATTTAACCCATCCTATGGCAAGCTCACCATGCCCTCTATATTGTTGAATCCAATTCGAGTTCACCCTCTTTGCTGGACGCGCGAGCATTTAAAACAATTACAAGTAGCATTCATTCCATCTATGTCAAGACAACTATCACCTTAAATTCCATTACTCTATTTTTTGCATGACCATGTAACAACCCACGTCAGCCTAGTACGGCTTATTGCCCAGTCACTTCAATAATGGCTAGTTTCTCTGGACTCCAGGTTCCACGTAGTCCCATGACCTTCATCACATTTTTTGCATGGACCAGAACCCTTGGGATCCCTGGATGTTGATAAAATTCAAAGTAAGCTATTGTTTATTACATTTTAGGGATTTGATGCAAGCTAACATCTTTTTTAGGACAGGTGCAAAATGGCGACAAAAATCTCCAAAAACTATAAATTTATTATATTAAAATTACTTGTATTAATGGTTTTCCGGTCTTGCAGGCTATCAACAAATCATCAATCAATATGTTTGAGGTAGCTTCCCCTCCCGAAAGTCTAGAACTCCCAACCACTTCAACAAGAGTGGCCACCAAGACAAGGGCCGAGAAAGCACTAGAGAAGCTCCCGCTCATGTCCAAATATCCAAAGGATGGTGTCCTTGTGGGATCCAAGGTGGATTCTAAGTTACAACTAATCACCGACACAAAGGTCGGACCATGGGCCAAATTACAAGGCATAGTGAGAACAATGTTCACTTAGTGTTCCACTGGGGATAGTATGGCAAAGAACATGGTTGCGTCTGGCATAATCAAAGCCGCCTGCTTCCCTTACTCGGTGTAGGCCTCAAATTTGATCCTAACTTTGGCCAAACATTATAAAAAAACCATCTAGGCTGTTATACTTGTTTCTCCCCTTCCGAAGGGCTACCCAATGTCCCTAGTATCTCTCAAGTTGCTACTCTGGCTTTGGGACTAGGAATCCCCCAGTTTGCTAATTCTATTGTAATCTCCTAGGCCACATCACTACAAGAGTTCACTAATGTACAATAGGATTCTAGGCAGTACCTCAATGCCCACTCACTGAAGACTCTGAGGAAGGACTATAAGAAGATGAAGTTGGAGATCCCCCACACAGATTTCAAAGAAATCATACAAGAGGGGATCATCTTTCTATGTCAGGTTTTCAGGGAATCACATGCCCAAGATTTCTCAGCCTAGATGTATTACTTTTTATATAACATCACCACCAATGGACATAATTATGACTAGGAAACCATTGTTTCCAATCATGTAGATTTTCAGCTAAACAAGGTCAACGAGACATCAAAGTTCTATATGACTTTGTATGTTCAATGGGCAAAGGCACATTAGAGACCTAGAATTTGGGGTTTAGTTATAGTGGGCATCCTTGGGACCCAATCCAGCTAGAGTGTGCCTTGGGATCATCTTCCCCAAATTCAATGGGAAGCCAACTTCCCTAATTTTTGTTGATTAAACGATACCTTCATTTACTACAACATTTTGATACCATATCAAGATGCTGGTTACCAGATTTCAAAGGAGGATATGGCCTTGGTGAGTTCATATGGAAATTATTTTATTCAATTTCCCAATCACTTGTGGTAATTACTCTTCCAGCCTTGCTACGGCCAAAGAGGTCGATAACAAGTTAAAAAGTCTGGGGCTGGCAGAATTCTATCTAGCACAGAATAATTTTGACCCACTCAGAAAAATAAACACAACATTACCCTGGGTATCAATGCCCCATGAGCCTCACTTGGAGTATTTTTGGGTAGATTTCCAAGATGACTTTGATGTCCGGGGTGGAAAGTATGAAAGGATGACAAAAGGAATGATGAAGCGCCTCAACCTTCAGACCTTTCCAAAGGAATTTTTAGATAGGAGGCCCTTGGAGGACCCATCATACAAGTTACAGGGGATTGATAAGATGGATCTCCCTCTGGTGGATTGGGACACCCCAGAAGTTTTGACAATAGAACACATCACCCAAGGCATTGTGTAGCACAATCATGAGTATTTTGTACAACTATGCAGGAAAAGTACCCGCCAATTGGGTCTAGTTTTGCGGGGTTCCACCTCAGCCTCCAGAATTTTCGGACATGGTAGAGATAAGGGGAAAGAAAAGGAGAGAACCACATCCCTAGTATTGTCCTTAGTTCTCACACCAATAATGGAACAACTTCACACCTAGTTGGAGTCATCCCGATAGCTGAGTGAAAGAATCAATGCCTAGATTTCTCTTGGTCTCCCAGTCACCCCGGTGGGATCTGCCCTTCCTATAGGCTCACCATCACTTGCAACACTTATGAACTAGTTTATAAATATAGAGGAGGAGAGTGCAGTTATTCTAGATGTCGGGGTCTCACTACAAACAAGAAGAAAAAAACCAAGGGCAAATAATCTTCCACCAAGCACAGATGCAAGCCCCAGGAAATCGGGAAACATTCTTGTGGAGCTTATCCATTCCTCTCCCAAAGAAAGAGGCTCCTTAAGAGGCTACCCCTCCCCATGATAATTTTTATGACATCTTCTAGACCGAAGATCTGGTAAACCTATAGGAAGATGTGGAGAGAGCAGTGGAAGAGATCGCCGCACAAGAGGCATAAAATATCCCCAGGGAGGGAGAAAGGCAAGAGAAATAAATTATCCCAAAAGAAGAAGCCTGAGAGAAAGAGAAAGAACAAGAGAACACATCAAGTGTGGAAGAGACACCAGTCTCGGGGACCGAGACAAAAGAAAGGAAATGTTAGAAACACTAAGAGGGGGGGTGAATCGGTGTTTGTCTATTAATTATATTTCAGCACTTTAAACATAAATCAAACATAAATTCAATGAAGCTTAACACAAGAACTCATAACACATAATATGATTACGGGAAAACCTTGATAAGAGGAAAACCCCGGTGGGAATTAGTACACACAAATATTGCACTAGTATGATGAACCTGTTAAAGTTCCTTTGCCCTGTTAGGAGCAGTTTTTACAATTCAAGTACAATGAACCTATTAGGAGTCTATTACAAAACCGTGTTAAAGGTCTATGGCTCACTTCCTGAGCTCACTACCCAATAAGATGAAGGATACAACCTTCTGATAGTTGATATACACTATATCAAAAATGAACTGATGTGATGGCACTGTTGTCTGATTAGTTTTGTTTATGCGCTGATGCTCTTACTCTCTTAAAGAGATTTATCTCATACTGCTTCACTGTACTGCTCTTCTATTTCTCTCTTATGCATATCCTTTGACACTTTTAATATACATTTACATTACATATTTATATGTTCATGTTTGAATAGACGCGACCCAAAACAAGACTATAGTCGGCCCTAAAAAAATAATACACAATGCTTCCAAACAAATTGTCTTAACCATGTTTACAACAATACTAAAGACATTATTACAAACATATAATCAAAGGAACTTGGCCTTTACACAACAAAACAATTCACACTGATCCAAAAACCTAAGTCGGCTCCATGCTCTATTTTCTGAACTATAGTAGTACTGTTCTTCCTGTAGCTTATCTGTACTATCATTTCATACAATGCATGTCTAGACTTAGTAAGTACATATGTCATAGAACATATATCTAAGTGCGCATCTTTTGATTTGATCTCTTGCATGTGCACTGATGTGCTGATCGATGTATATCTCTGTCTACCCTATTTTCCATACTTAGTCATTTTGTCTTTCTTGACAGAAACTTAATATGACTTTGTTTCCATAATGACAACACAAAATAAGTCATATATCCTCTAGGAGTCAACTTGCCAACAATATCCCCCTTTTTCACTAATGGCAACAAAGGAATGTAGCCAAGTTACTCAAAATGACTTAACACAAAAAACTATACATATATTACTCCCCATACATTACTCCCCCTTTGACATTAATGACAAAGGTGTACAAAATTGTAAGTCTCTAGATACTTACTCCTAGTATACATCTAGATACACAATCTGAAGAGACTAGATCTCTTTCTGCTAGAATACCTTCATTGCATCAACTATTTGGAGATGGGAACATAGGGCATATGTTAACTTCTCCATCTTTATTAGATCCATGCAGGGACCTTGATCAGATGTGATTATGGTGGCATCAATATGTTTGATGTTAACTTCCAAAACTTCTAGAGAGGGCGCTAGAGCATTCCTTAGTTGGGTCTGCCTGATTCTTATCTTATTGATCTTGAGTTTTGATTTTTAAATTTTGTCCAACTGTCCTTGATAGACATTGTTACAGATGTTCATGTCTTGGGTGGATGTCTCAACTGATTTTCTAATATTGTCTACCATGGTCTCTGCCTCTTCTATCTTTTTGATATGTTCAGAGGTGAGTTTTACTGTGTCCATGTAGTTTTCTATAACTTTCTTACCTTTAGCTACCAACTCTTTCAATATATATTTCCCAATCTTTAAAGATTTTAAGTCTAAGGTAAAATTCTTTACCAATTCATTCAATCTCTCCTTTTTATGCTCATCGTCTGCAATTCTAGTAGCAGAGTCTACTAGGTCTGTAAAGTGTGCTTTGAAGCTTGTTAGAATGCTGTCGACATCTTCAACTGATTGAATTTTGGCTACTTTCTTGTCTGCAAGCACTAGATCATTCAAGATGTTTACTGATTCCAAGAAGAGAGGGTTCCTCATAACTTGTTTCTCTTTGGCTTTTTCCATAGATAGAACGCTGATCTTCATCAAGTCTTCTTCTCCCCATGAATCTAGACTTGCCGAGTCAGGAGTTAAAATTGACAACAATGAAGTAGATGATAAAGTGAATTGAGTGAATATAGTATTTTGATTGGTGTCCATGCATTCACTCTTTATTGGTATCTCCTTGACTGGTGTCTCATTATCTTGAGTATCTTTCTCTTTATTCAAGTCTATTGGATCATTGGAGGGAACTTGATCTTGTTGTAAATATGTATCATCAGTGCACATCTCTTTAGTGCTTAAAAATTCTTTATCAACTTTGTCCATGTCATTATCAGATTTAGTCATGGATATATTGATATCATCAATTACTATAGTATCTTCTGAGTCTTTTTTTGTATCAAAAGTTATTGAAATTGAGGGCACTGAAACCTGTGGACCTGTCATAGGTGCATTTTGAATCACTAGTTCTGTAACCTATTTGGGAGAAGCTGGAGTTACCTTTGTTGTAGGCATCATTGATGGACACATGTGTCTATCCATAAACACTTGTTCAAAATATTTTTCTATCTCTTTCCCAACTAACTCATATTCCTTGTTCATAATATGAAGTGTTCTTGTCTTAGTTCTTAGATGAGGCTTCACCAGATCTAACAGAATTGCCTTCTCATCATGTGATCATATAGGGAGAAGATTATCCAATGTTTCTTCTCTTATCCTCATATCTTCCTCAATTGCATGTCTCTTCATTATTTCTAGTATGTTCCATAACTTGTCAGATATTACTGTTTTAAGTTCTAGAACTGATTTCTTAAACTTAATCATATGAGAGATGATCATAGAATGTATCTTAGATTTATCTATCTCTTGATACTTGTCATAAACCTTAGCAAGTGTGTCTAGTCTTCCTTCATTAACAATCTTGTTCTTTAAGACATTTAGACTAGGTCTAAATCCTACTTCAGGAGGAGCTTGAGTATTTCTTACTATGCTCCATGTAGTTCTTGAGGATGGGTGACCTGTGGGCACTTGCTTTCCTCCTCTAGACTTCTTTCTTGGTATAGAAGGTGGAGATGAGTCTAGGTCAATGGTGGTAGAGGGCATAGAGGTGCTCTCTACTTTCTTCTTCTTCTAGATGTTATCAGTCTTCTCAAGTTATTTTGCAATCTTAGCTTCCTTGGCTTTATCTAAGTCTTCTTGAGTGATTCCATGAACTCTTAGGATGATAGATGTAATTTTGGATGCCTTCCTTTTGTTATCAACACTGTATAATACATAATCAACTTTATTAGTCTTCTCTCTGTAAGTGCCCCACCTGGGCTCATTAGGATCTTTGGGCGCAGACAAGAGAACTTGTGCATATCCTTCTAACACATGTTCCTCTACTTCATAACCAAGTGGGTGAATCCATTTGGTTCTAGGTTCAACTACCTCCATACAAGTGCAATCTATTTCTACCATTAAACATATGGTCTCCTTATATTTATCAACTATCTTCTCAACTATCTTCTCAGATAATCTTAGCCCTTTTGCATCTTGATCCTGAATATTTTAATATCCATGTCCATGGCATCTTTCACACTACTCTTTGTTGTGGCTTTAAGTGAAATCTGAGACATTGTAGGTTTTCTTCTATCTAGGTAAAGATTTGCAACCTTACCAACAATATGGAAGTACAAGTAGATGATCAAAGACCCAAACCTGAATGTCTTGTTCTTGTCATGCTTGATAACTTGAGTGTTGTCAATCAATTGAGCATGCAATATCTCACATAGATTGTACTGAGTGTTATCCTTCACCATCCTTATAGCTGCTAGGATTGTGGTTGCTGACACAGTATTTAGTCTGCTTGCATGCTGGAACTTGTAACCAAGTATCATAGTTATAAGCTTTATGTCATCTTCCTTGATAGGATAAACTATCATACCGTGCTTGTCACTTCTAGATAAACAAACTTGTTCAAATTGCTTCCTTACATCCTTGCTAGTAGGAAGAACTGGTCTAGTCTTAGGAAGTCCTATTAATTCATGGATTAGGTCAGAGGTGATGTGGACAAGAACCTCACCAATCCAGAAAAGGTCATCATGAATTCTTCTCAGTAATATCTTCACCCATTCTGGCTCATAAAACTCATGCACATTGGAGTACTCAAATATAGGGTTATCAGTCAGATGCACAAATTCATCCTTGAATGAGTAGTTGGGTTTCATCATGGATCCCATGAGAGTAGCAATACTATTGTCTCCTACTATTTCCTTCTTGCAGTAGATGTATGCGCAAATATCTTCCACGTGCATGACTCCGAGTGGAGTTTTGGAGAATGCTCCTTCAACATCATCTAGAGTGGACTTGAATGGATGCTTCTTAAAGACAAATCTCTTCCTCTTAGCAGTGTCAAAAAAAACTGGGGTTGCCATACTTGCTTGGAACTTTATTAAGTTGGGTTTTACGATAATACAAAGTGGCGCAACTACTAGGGTTTCATTTCAACTTCTTCTCCATTTAATTAACCACCAAATCTATTGTTCTTCCATGACTTGATGCTCAGTGCTCTTTTTCTCTCCAAATTCTATAATCTCAAATGCAAATGTGAACAAGATCGAACATTTATTGTTAGAATACTTCAGGGATAATAGAGAGGGGGGTGAATCAGTTATCAGCAACTTTATCTTTTTCTTATACTTATTAATCTATATTGATACAAAGTAAATGCACATTCAGATAACACATTACACAACACATCAATTTGGTTACGGGGAAACCAAATGGTGAAAACCTTGGTGGGAATTAGTACCCACAAAGAACTATACTATTTTTAGTAATCCCTGTTAAAAGATCTTCCAACCCTGTTAGGAGTTGTTCATTACAATGCAGTAGTATAGTGACCTGGTTAAGGGTCTGGCCCTATTAGGAGTCTTTTACAATAACCCTGTTAGGGGTGGTGGGCTCACTGTCCAAATGGTGAAGGCTACAACCTTCTGGATATTTGATACACACTGTATCAACAAGATGAACTGCCGTTTGTGACACTGCTTTTCTGATCAGTTCCTTTGGTGCACCAATACTTTAACCTCTTGTAAAGAACTATAAAAATATTATCTATATTCTGAAAGCTTCAACTTCAATATCTATATTATCAACATATGATAAATATAGCTCTGCTGCTTTAACACTCTGCTCTGCTTTTCTTATCTCTGGCTTTTGCAACTCTTCTTATC
>MU223672.1:1069789-1102699 GCA_018584345.1 Thuja plicata
CTCTAATACCAATTGTTAGAAACACTGAGAGGGGGGGGGGGGTGAATCAGTGTTTGTCTATTAATTATATTTCAGCACTTTAAACATAAATCAAACATACATTCAATGAATCTTAACACAAGAACTCATAACACATAATATGATTACGGGGAAATCTTGATTAGAGGAAAACCCCGGTGGGAATTAGTACCCACAAATATTGCACTAGTATGATGAACCTGTTAAAGTTCCTTTGCCCTGTTAGGAGAAGTATTTACAATTCAAGTACAATGACCCTGTTAGGAGTCTATTACAAAACCTTGTTAAAGGTGTATGGCTCATTGCCTAAGCTCACTGCCCAATAAGATGAAGGCTACAACCTTCTAATAGTTGATATACACTATATCAAAAATGAACTGTTGTGATGACACTATTATCTGATCAATTCCGTTTATGCGCTGATGCTCTTACTCTCTTAAAGAGATTTATCTCATACTAACTTCACTATACTGCTCTTCTATGTCTTTCTTATGCATATTCTTTGACACTTGTAATATACATTTACATTACATATTTATATGTTCATGTCTGAATAGACGTGACCCAAAACAAGACTATAGTCGGCCCTAAAAACATAATACATAATTCTTCCAAAAAAATTGGCTTAAGCGTGTTTACAACAATACTAAAGACATTATTACAAACATATAATCAAAGGCGCTTGGAATTTTACACAACAAAACAATTCACGCTGATCCAAAAAACTAAGTCAGCTCCATGCTCTATTTTCTGAACTGTAGTAGTAATGTTCTTCTTGTAGCTTATCCATACTATCATTTTGTACCATGTGTGTCTGGACTTAGTATGTACGTATGTCATAGAACATATAGCTGAGTGCGCATCTTCTGATTTGATCTCTCGCATGTGTGCTGATGTGTTGATCACTGTATATCTCTATCTTCCCTATTTTCCATACTTAGTCATTTTGTCTTTCTTGACATAAACTTAATATGACTTTGTTTCCATAATGAAAACACAAAATAAGTAATATATCCTCTGGGAGTCAACTTTCCAATAGGAAAACACAAGATGAGCAGCCGACAATGGCTGGGGAAACCAGACCCTCAATCGTACCCCCATTCGTCATGCTCCAAATGTGTCTAGTTACTCTAGGTGACCCATTACCCCAGAATCCAACATTTGGAAAGGTGGTCTTCTTAGCACAATAGTCAAATCTAGGCCAGACACCTTCGCCCCATCCAAAAAAGTGCCCACAGAGGAGAATGTCCCAGCAGATAACGTCGAAGAAATTCAGCAACAACAAGACATGGGGGAGAACCCTCGAGACATGATAAAAATTCCATAGGTGTCAAGGAAGGTAGGGTCCTTGAAACTATAGACAAAAATTCCACTAAGGTGGGAGAAACAGGGAATTCCCAGAGTTGAGAAAAGGAGTCCAAAGAGACTACAAATGTTGAAGAAGTACGACCAGCCCTCAATGGAAACTCCAGTATCCAGGACTTAGCCATAAGACCACCCCCACCGCCATAGTGGTTAGTAGAGTCAAGAAAAAGGAAGGCCCCAGTAGTAGTAAGAGCTCCCCTCTCTAGCTGAAATGATGGCACAAAACCAAGAGGCTCAAAAGCCCAAGAAGGCCGAGACCCTCCATACCCTTCAGACCGGTCTGAAAGAAAATACCATTGCAATGGTAGGGATGCCTCCCCTAGATGCAGAAGAAGTAGAAATAGCAGTTGTAGAATATATGATCACAGAAGTTCCTCTAGAGAGGAGAGACAAACAGGGAGAATTAGACTTGTTAAAAGAGGCTAGTCGGGAAATTGAGGCCCGATATGAAAAACAAGCCCAGAAATTGAAGGAGGCAAAAGAAGCAAATGCCAATATCCTCAGGCTTCTATCAAAATTGACATAGCCTTTAACTATAATTCCTCCAGATGCCTCCACCTCTGGAACACCACTCCCATAGGGTGACATTAACGCAGTGAGAACTATGAAGAAGAAAGTGCAAGCTATCGATGATTGGGTGATAGAAGAGATAGGAGCCGTAAGATACTTCCTGACGGCTACCCTCCTAGACCTCCACTATGAAAGCAACATCTTGGGCCTAGTGAATGGTGTCATTTCCCAGTGGGAGGGGGAGATATAAAAGTATGAGGAGTAGAGCGATGAGCTTGAGGAAATAATGAACATCTAGGAGGATAGTGTCACAGAGAAGAATTTTGGGGGAAGAACATTTTGGGTTCCTCTGAGTCCAACACTCCAGACTTGGTCTGAAAATAGAGATGAGTAAGAAATTGGTAGCGGCCTTGAATGATAAAGTCTCGATGATTGAAAATTCTTTAAATTCATATGCGACATTTGTTACAAGGGATTTGGCAATCAATCCCTTTAGAACCAAGACCTATGCTCTGGTGGATTTTGCTATTGGTAAATTTGATGAGATAATGGAATCATAGTTCCAGACTCCCAGAGATTTTGATAAGGCAAAAATGTAGTGCCTCACCTGGATGGTGCTTTGGGCACATGATGTCATAAAGATGGTAGAAGAATTCAAGGAGGACGCCTGGGATGTGGGAAAACAATTGGAGGCGGCCAAAGAATGCCAAAATTGTATAAAAGAGATAGATGAAGAAGGAATCCTCCAGATCTTCGAGGCATTCAAAAGAGTATTAGGAAATAAAGTCCTCTGGTCTCTGGAGATTTTCACCAGTAGGGCAAAGTTTTTCAAATCTATTATTCTTTGAGCATAAGCTCCCAGACTCTGGAATCCCGGGTCCAAGTTTTGTATTGATTCATAGAAATCCATGTCAAGTTTCCCTAGATCTGATCGATCACTCTCAAGTATTTAATAAGGGTTAGAATGTAGGTGATCCAGACAATGATAGGTCTGACAGATGGGATAGTTCTGATAGATGATTCCCCCCGAGGTGTCACTCCAACATTAACTACCTGGTGTGCATCAAAGATAGGGAGCTATAATTTGCATTAATGAGGCATGTAGCCTAGGTTATCAGGACAAACAAATTTCTTCCATAAGTACCTCAGATCTCTTCTCTAGGATGATTCTTCTAGATTTCTCCTCTATCTTCTTCTTCTATATTTTTAGACCTCTGTACATCTAAAGGTGATTTTAAGTGGTGCAGGTAGTACCAGTCATAGATAATGTATTATATTTAGCAAGTGTACAAGTAGATTAGGTCAATTTTTAGGTCAAGTTTGTGTATAAATAAGAAGCCCAGTGCCATAACAAGGGTTGTCCCTTGGAGCCATGAATGTACTCGCCAATGATGCTAGAACATTTTCAATATAAGATAAGAAGGAATAACATCTTGTGGCCATGTGTTGTTTTTGTTCCGATCTGTAAAGTTAGAAAACTTATTTCATGCAGTATGTTTTCTTATGTCCTTAGCTCCTATGTTTTAGTTTAGATTAATGATCTAATCTCCCTTTGCTATTGAATGCATATGAATCACCGGTTCATTGTGTATTTGGTATTTTGTTTAGTTTTCTTGCATTAGAGCATTGTTTGATGTTTGAATATATATTCCATATCTATAGGTAGAAATATATGTCTAACCTTGATCTATCTTTTGAGTTTTCTTTGATAATCAAAATGCTTGCAGGAAACCCCATCCCTTTTGAAATCCATGAAAAGATGAGTAAAAACTAGCTATCCCCTCAAACAACAGTCACCTACCCAAATTAGCTCCCCCACACCATTGAGACCTGACCACCAAGTGCTTGGAGGCTAGGATAATTCAGTCTCCAGTAAACCTCTATAGGCAGTATTGACCGGTACCCCAGTACCCGGTGATAACTTATCTTTGTTGGTGGATCCGATCATAAAGTCCCGTCAACAGGATGGAATTAATAATATTTTTTGAGTCTCCTTCTATCTTGAGTTTAGAAACTCCTATTCCCTTATAGAGTTTGATTCCTTCTAGGACTACCATACATTCTGCCATGTTATTCAAAGTTGGTTTGATATACTTTGTGCACTTAGCTATGATTTTTCCATTCTAGTCGTGAATGATACATCCTATTCTAGAAATGCTAGGATTTCCTCTTGAGGAACCATAGAAATTCAATTTATGTCATCCACATTTAGGGGTTTTCCATTTACAATAATTTCTTTCCTTTTTCTGGAGGGACCACCTATACCATACTAGGGTGGAATAGCAAGGTTCTGCCATGTTTTCCTAATTTTATTATCCCATAATAAAAAGGAGTTTTCTTGGTTGATGAGATTTTGAAGTCTATTATTGATGAGCTCCACAACTAAAGTTTCTATCTTATTAGTAAGTGACCTAGAATTTATTTTGTGGTTGACAAAAATTCTTCTATTGCACTCCTTCCATAATTTCCATATCAGAATTGATGGGGTAGTGACTCATATATCTCTATATAAACTTTTCTTATTTAATATGGGCCATGCTTTAAGAAGGTCTGTTAAATCTAAGGGCATAGCAGAAATCCAACCAAGACATTCCCTTAGCCAATACCAACATTCTTCTACATATGGACAATTTAATAATAGATTATTAATTATTTCCTCATATTGCTCACATAAGGGACATCTAGATGGTCCTTAAAAACCTAACTTCCTGAATCTATCTGCAGTCAGTATTCTCTTTTGTAGGGCTGCCCATAGGAACATGCCAGCCTTAGGAAGGCATGCTTTGTTCCACCATAAATTTAGAGGAATATCTAAAGTGTCCATTTTTTGTTCTTTGACAATTGCATGGTATCCATTTTTAACTCTAGATTTTCCATCATTTGATCATGTCCATACTAATCTATCCTTCTTATTTTTGAGAGAGATAGATCTCTCATTGAGTATCTCAACTAATTTATGTCTTTCTAAGTGGTCTAAGGGGATGTTTTTAAGGTCTTTCCATGATAATCTAACATCTGATGAAATATAGTCCTTAACCCGATTACCCCATAATCTACTCAGAGTGTCTATGGTTACAGGGGAAAACCCCAATTTCTCCATAGGTGTTTAACCTTCCCAAGAGTCTTCCCATAAAAGTGCCTCATCACCCTCTCCTATATCCCGTGTCAAGCCTTTATTAACAATTTCCTTATTATCTATTATAAAGTTTCAAATACGAGACCCTTTGACATGGTTTAATCAAGATCTAAAGATTTTAATTGGATCGGTGCTGAGAATATATTTATTTAGTAGGATTGAAGCTTGTTACTATTTGGTTCCTGCAATAATCTCCATACTAATTTGGCTCCAAGAGACTTATTTTACCACTACATATTTTTTATTCATAGGCCTCCAAGGGATGTTGGTTTGAAAATATTATCCCATTTGATTAATTCTATCTTTTTTTCCTCCAAAGAGCCTTGCCAGTAAAAGTCCCTAAGATGCCTATATAAGCTTGACTTAATGTTTCTAGGAAGAGGCAGTATTGACATTTAATAATTAGGAATTTTTGAGAGGACGATTCTGATCATAGTTTCCCTACCTACCTTGGTTAGCCATTTTCCTTTCCAGTTTTCTTTTTTTTTCTGAATCTTAGTTATAATTTGTTTCCATAGTTTAGAGCTATGAGTTCCTTTATCTATAGGGATTCCTAAGTATTTACATGGAAATTTTCCAATATTATAACCTAGGATATTGAAAAATTTCCTCGCTATAGCTAGCGGGGTATTAAGAAAGAAGACTTTAGATTTATTAGATTTTACCCTTTTACCAGAGGCCTTCATGTAAATTGCAAGTATATATTTAAAGGCTTTGGCTTCCTTCTTATTACTAAGTCCTAGAAGAATAGTATCATCCACAAATTGTTGATGAGTTATACTTGATACATTGTTAGTGACCATAACTCCGGTAATCTTTCCTTCTAGATGAGCCTTGGCTATAGTTCTACCTAGAGCCTCAGCCATGGTAACATAGAGGAAAGGGGATATAGGATCTCCCACAAATAATGCAATGAGTTATTGAAGTGTTGTGTTGTGGTTTGTTTGTAGAGATGATATTCATAGACACATTTTTGGCACTCACCGTCGGGCTCAAGCCCTGATTTTTCATCATTTTTGACCAAATTGTGCTTGTAGGTTATAGACACTGTAGAAGAGTTTCATTTCTGGGAATAGCCCTTTGTTTTTAGGGAATCTTTTTTTGTTTATGGTTTTGAAGTCTCATTGTTGGGCCTTATTGTCTCATTTCTAATTCCCTTTCTTTGTTTCCGGGAAAATTAAAAGGCAATGCAATCTCATCTTTGGTAAATCCTTTTTTGTTTACAGGAATTCTTTCATTTCTGGTGGATCCTTTTTTGTTTTTGGAAAATTCTCTCATTTCTGGTAAATAGTCCTTTGTTTCCAGAGAGAAGTTTCATTTTCGGTAATATTCATTTTGTTTCTAGTAAAACACTTCATCTTTGGTCACTATTTCTTTGTTTCCAAGGAAAATAGGTAGAACATTAAAGTTTTCAATCTAAACTTTGATTATAACCTCTAATCAATTGATATTTTGTGTTTTGATCTGATTTTATTATGTTGATTGAAAATTAACAATTTTTTCCAGGTCAATTGTCAAAGATCAAATCAATCTCAAAAACTACTAATGGAATTTGTGATACAGTTTATCTAAGTCATCTTCAAGAAAACATCATGTTTTTTATTATCATGTTTATTTCTAGGCACTTAGCTTAATTAGAAGGAAAATGTGTGATTGATTCATTGAGTATTAGGGGAGTATGCTCTTTTCCTTTTAAGAAATTCAGAAACCTTGACCTATTCAATTTTTCATTTGCAAAGAATCTTTCGTAAATGAACATGTGTTTGATATGCTTGGGAGAAATGAATTGAATAGGAGAGTATGCTCTTTTCACTTTGGGAAAATCAGAAATATAGACCTCAAGTTGCAATCCAATTTTTCATTTTCATTCATTACCTTTAGAGAGCCTATCGTTGAGGGAAAAATCTTAGAAGAATGAATCAAGTAGGAATAAGGAAAAACTAGCCTCTTCTAACCCACTATAATAAAAATCCTCATTGAGATTAAAGTCTTGAAGGACAAATATATCTTGTGCCTGGTATTCATTCGGGACTATAGGTCCAAAATAGTGCTTGCGCTACCACATTGCCTTGTATGATTCATAAGATATCTTTGAATGGATGCACTTACTAGACACTTTAGAGTAGCAACTTACCCGGTTCACCTTCAAAAGTGTCATAATATTTGTGCAAGGAGATGGGATAATATCTCCTGAAGACACCCACCATATCTATGTCCTTTATTTCTTTAAAATGGATAATACAACATTGGAGGTCTCATTTTGTAATCTCCTTTGATTGTATTATGCATAGCTCTTGCAGGATTCCAAGTTGTGGGCAAAGGTTTTGATCACTCAGCCAATTCCTTAGGGTTAAGAATATTTTATCATATCTTCATCATGATCTTCTGTCTAATGTGTGTTTTCTTTATCACTTGTGATGCAAAAATTTATCTTTCAACACATCAAAAATTATAACAAATTTCAAAAAACATTTACCCCAACTTGGCGGGTTCATAACTTTTGACTCGGTGCTCAAAATTGCGAACCGTTTTCACCGTTTGAAAGGTCTCCAAGAATTCTAATTTTAGTCTCTAAAATAGAGTGTAGAAAGAAAAACAATTTTAGAGACCAAAGACAATCTCAACTTCCAAAAATACTCAGAAGACCTACGAAAATGCAAATTACAAAACCTAGAAAAAATTTAAAAAAAATATTAAAAAACTGCATTTTTTATTCTTCTTCCATTCCATGCTCATGGCCTCCTTGGAAAAAAAAATTCAAGATCTGAAGAGAAAAACCTCAACTACATCTTCTTCCCAATCCTCTATTCAAAAATAGCAAGACAATCTTACAATGGCTAAAAACAAATGGTCTCGACACTATGATCATAGCAACAATGAAGAAGAAGAGTCTATCATAACCCTATCAAAGTAGATCCAATATTTGCGATCTCAAATTCAAGACTTTAAAGAAGAAAAGGATACATCATCCAACAAGTCTTCACTAAGATAAATCTTTCCTTTTCTCTTCGATCATGATTCACACATATCTTCATCTTCTTCAAGCAAAGAGAGACCTACTTATGGAAATCCTATCTTTTATCAATAGGCTATTCTAAAACCTCATGCCAATCCTATTTTTTATCCAAATCCCTAGGACCTTGAATCCAACATCTGTTGTGTGAGCACGAGTGAATCTAAATGTATATTGGATAGAGAGTTCACTCCTTTGCGACAATCCTATAAATCAGCATTGCAAGAACTTCTTGAGCATAATCTCATCAAATTTGCTCAAGTCGCATCATGTGGATTGACATTTTTGAGTACCTATTATGCATATAATCAACATAATGAGCATAAAACTTTAGATTGCATTGAGTTGAAATATACAATCCAATATCTTATTGATAGCATAATCGAAGTGGAAAATCCTAATGATTCATCTAATGAAGAGAAAGATATTAATCTCAAGCATGATCAAAATCATGAATTCATGTCTAGAAATGGTTCTCATATCACATATACTTATTCCACCATTCCTCCATCTCCTAAAGCTTCACAATCAACCACACCATCTCTATCAAACAATCAACCTAATGAGAATACTTTCCATGTTGACTATGTCTACCCTCAAGGGATACCTCGAAAAGAAATCCAAGTTGATCTACATCTTGTTGAAAGTCTATTTCATGCTTATAGGATCATAGACCCTGAGATTTCATATGCTTCAATTCCTATCTTGTTTATTCTAAATGATCCTCCATTATTCCTTCAAACATGCCTCCTTCATATCCAAACTATTACCTTGTCCTTAGAAGTGGTTGTTGGAAAGTGATGCAGTTTGGAGTGATATGGAACACTTGAGAGTTTTAATTTAGGGAAACACATCTAGTATGATGATCACTTAGAGCTGTTTATAGTTTTGGAGATGCAGCTTGTAAAATGACTATGTACAGTGAACATAAATACAGAGTATAGCAGCACATTTTTGGACAGCGAAGATAGTATATGATGAATGATGACATGCGAGCTTAGAGGAAGACATTTTGGGGTATGTATGACCTTTTATTAAGGTCACTTGATTTTTGGTGTTGGTCTCAGTGAGTTACAGTGTTTTGAATACATGCAAAGATAGAGTAACAAAGATACAGGGCAGATGAACAGTCGTAATGATTAAGGGAGTATGATGTGGACTCCTAACATGAAAATTTGGATTAGGATTGTAAATTACCTATGATTTGGTTGTATAAGGTCACAAAATTTTTATTTAATCTTTACATATGCATTAATTCTATTTTGTAATGTATTAGAGAGCCGACTGAATAATGTAACACACACACACACACACACACACACACACACACACACACATATATATATATGGAGAGATTTTTGTAAAGTGAAGTAATGAGGAGTGTGTGATGAGATGATATGAACCAGATAGGATGCATGGATGCATTGTGATGTTAGAAAGATGTCAGATACAATTAGAACTATCTAAGCATAGTTGATGCTTGTCTTTTGATTTTTGAGATTGATTATAACATAACTATTTCTCATTGTAAGAGAAGTGTGCTCAGTATACCTTTAACAAGGTTTTGTACTCCCCTAACAGGGAAATGTGCTAATGTAATATTCATCTCCTAACAGGGCTAGGTCTCCTAATAGGGACACTATACTTTTAGTACATACTTGTGGGTACTATCCCCACTAGGTTTTTCCCTTGGCCAGGGTTTCCTCGACAACAATTCATGGTGTTATGAGTTATGTGTTATGTACTTATGTTCTTTTAATTTCAGTAATTATATGGTTAAGTTGGAATTTATTAAGTTCATTTTTAAAGTGATGTTATACTGATTCACCCCCCCCCCCTCTCAGTATTACTTAATCCTAATAGTGGCTTCATGTCAAGAGGATAATCCAAAGTGTGAAGAAACAAGTCTAATCAAAGATCAAGGTCAAGATCATATCCAATCCCCTCTCACATTTGACGAAGATCCCATATCTGTAGAGTCTCAGGAGGATCCCCTCGTACTCTTTCAATTCTTCCAAGAAGATATCCATCCACCTCAAGAGCTACATAGCCCTCCATTTCCTAAGAAAGATTAATATATTCCTTCCACTTTTATTAAGCCTATTGAAAATCAAGAGAAAATTAATCTTCCTGCATTATCCAAAGATCCTTGTCAAGATCAGAGTATCCTATCATCTCTTTGTCCTACTCCTCTACATCCACCTCAAGAAAACATCCTTCCTTCAAATCCCTTTCATGATAATAAATGCCCTCAAACTTCAGTGGTTCCTATCAAAGTTTTTACTATCAAACTTACTCACCAGCCTATTGATATAAATATGACTCCTAACGATAAGAGCCTTGGTCATACAACTCACTTTAAATATGTTGATATCCATTTCACACCTTATATCCCTCTATTTAAACAAAATCATATACCTTCACCCTCATCCAAATTCATCCTTGGACCCTATATCACAAAGTTGAATCCTTCATATCTTCCATCCATATTGGGCATGTATATCCCTCCATCCATCCTGTGTATCACTCCTATCTTATCATCCACTTTCCCCATCATACCTCAAGATCAACAAAGACATGCATCCTTTAGAAATTTCCATCCACCCATCCATCTAAGCCCTCCATATGAGCCTCATTCATCCACATTTACCAAGGATTTTGGAAGTAAATTAGATGTACAACATAAAAATCAAAAATAAAAGAATCCACTTACATATGAAGATCGTCGTGTCCTATATAAACGACATGTGAATACAAAGAAAAATAGATACTAAAGAGACCACAAAGTTCCAACAAGTGAAGAATAAAATCAAAGACAATGTGGGTTCCTAAATCCCTCATCGAATAAATTTACACTAAATCATCCAAAAGAAAAGAAAAATCAAAATCTATGTGGATTCTCAAGTCATTCTTAAAACAACTGAATACAAAAGAAAAATCAAATTTGGAATCCAAACTTCCAAAAGTTTCCACTCCATCTTCTTCCAAACATCTTCCATCACTTCCTACATCAAAGCCTCAAGCTATTCCACCCACTTTTCCTCTATCATTTCACCTCCCTTGAAGGTTTGTGTTGATGTTAATCTTGTCACCCTATCCATCTACCCATTTGCAAACCTTTCAATACCCTATCCACTATCCAACATTTAAACATGCTTCTTTACCTCTTACTTACTATACTTGCATTTCCCTTATCTAATCCATCGCATAAATCCTTAGTCACCATGTACCTTATCCTCCATCACATTCCCCTATCATTAACCTATCAACATATTTGAGCATACTTTCAACAGCCTTGGCCTATCATAAAATATCCTTAAAAGGAGCACTATCCAAAGAGAAAGATAATTAAGTTCCTCCATGAAATAAAAAATAAATAAAACAAAACAAAATTGAAAAAGAGAAAAGGTGCCTTTGTGAAAACCAGGGAAACGGGCACCATGGTAGAAAAATTAAAGATAAATAAATTTATCCTATCGTGAAAACCACTTCTTGCGGCGCTTTGGGAAAGTACCATGATCAAAACCTAGCAAACAGGTATCATGCATAATTTTTCCTCTTGTGCTCTCTCTTAGAGGCAAGCTCCATACATGCTCCATTACCCATCATATCCTCCATCATGCAGCTATCTTATTTTCATTCATATTCCCTCTTTCACCTTTGATCTTGACAAGGTTGAACCTATCCATGAGCGTCATGTATCTTGACATTAATTATCCTTTCCATCAGCTTATTCACATGTTTTCCTTCATGCAACCCTATCATGATCTTTCTTTTCCCAAGCCAATACACATCCTTACACTAATCCTCAAAACATTCACTTATACCTCCATCACCCCTTATCATGATCATGCTATCCTATTAGTATCCTCTCTGAATATACCCTTTGGTCTTGATCAAAAGGAAGAATGAGAAAATGCAAAATAGGTTCTTAGAACTCTCTTGACATGTACACTCTTTTGGACCACATGCTTTTCATGACATCATATCATTATCATATATGTTATCCTACACAACTTCATGATCCTAGATCTCTATATTCTTTTTCCCTAGGTTGGGGAATCTTGAGGAGATTGTCCTTGAAGGTCACATTCACTCGCTTAATTCAGCATTTCCTATCCACTTCTAATTCATAAGTTTACTCATCCATCTATAAGGCTCTACACCTTGCTAGACATTGGGGACAAACTAATATGATCATGCTTGAGAACTAGTAATTTTATAAAAAAAAATATTGTAAAATATTTAAAAATCTAAAATAATTGTAAAAGCTAAAATCTAAAAATCATAAAAACTTATGTTTATTCATGTATCAGCTACATAGATCTTGCATCTGAATTTATCCTCATCACTTGTATATATCTTATATATCCTTTACATCCTTGTACGTCTCAGTCAGTTTTGTATCCTACTATCATAGCTTGGAGTCAGTCCACATCTCGTCCTTAGGACAATCATATTTAGTTGGGGACCAGTTCCTAGTCCTTCTAGGGACTTGATTCCTAGTTATCAATTCAACCATCTTCCTGAGGTGATTCATCCACATTACCTATCAAATATGAGGTATTCTACCACTAAATAATGATATTTCCTCAACACCACCCAATACACAATGGTATTTTTCAACACCTCATGCAGTCAAACAACAGTGTTTCTCAAGACTCATCAAACAAATAATTATCATAAAATAGAAGCAATAAAACAAAATCAATAAATGATGTTTTTCAACACCACGATCTCACACAACTATGTTTCTTGACACCAAATCAAATGGACAAAACTTTCTCTAATAGTAATCAGAACACAATGACATATGCAAATTAAATTGATCTAGTTTTTGATAATCATGTCTTCTAAGTAACTTAAAGATGTCTCTAGACTAGAGGAATAGGGAAGGGTGACATGAATTTTCTTTGTCTGTTCTCTGTTATTATCAGTTTTTCTTATCATGTTTTTCGAGTGACTCTATGATGTCTTTGTACTAGAGAAACAAGGACAAGGGGGCATAATATTTTATTTGATGGTTGTCTATGGTGAAGTGATTTATTATCATTGTGAAATTTAGAAAATTGTACCCAAGGATATGAATGATGAAGAGTCATTTTTAGCACATCAAAATGTTAGTCCAGGGATATGAACGTACAGGTCATTACGGACAACATCATCATTGCTCAAGAACATAAAGAACTTTTGTTTTTTTTTTTATTGCAAATAACACCTAACAACTAATAGCTCTATGATGAAAAAAATAATAACAAAAGAAGATCAAAATAATGACACACATGGAAGATTATATCTCATTATAGGGGCTTAATTTCATTCTTGCATTCATTTGACTTGATCAAAATCACCTCAAGGAAGGAAATCTACCTTCAACATGGTTGAGTATCACATATGAGATCCTTGAATCTATCATCATGGTTGATTATTATTTTGCAGTATCATTGTCGGGAGCTCAATCAAGATGGATTCTAAATTAATATTATTCATCATCAGCATCAATCCAATCTTCTAAATAAATTAAACATTTTCTCAAATCACCATCCAACATCATTCAATTTTCTTCACATTTCGATATCGCTCCTGAGGGGCCATCATAATAAATATATACTTGGATTTGTATCATCAAACAACTTTGTTATCAAATCTATTTTGTTATCAAATCAATCATCGAATCGAATCTAGAAACAATCACCAATCAAATTAGAGATCTTGTCAAATCAAATTCAATCACACTGATTAGGGGAAAATCAATTTAATCATGAACTATATCAAATTTATTGTCTCGTCATCATAATCAAATCAATTTTATCAAAAATAGAGACACATAAACTTCATCAAGACCCACATCAAGTTGATTGTCTCAATCAAGATATCAAACTGGTTACTCCTAATCAACATCGATATTTTCAATATCTCTTTGACACACAATCAATTTCATCAACATCATATCAAATTGGTTACGCTAGATTTTATCAATGATATCTTATCCAACCTTTCATCTTGAATGAAAATTTATATTGAACATCGTACATCATATTAGGGGCAACATCAGATATTCTTTGAATCAGCGCACTGCTCTAACATTGATTCAAAGAGGGGAAAATGTAATCACCTAAAAATGGTCTAGCCAAACCAATTGCCCTAAAATCTAATCAAATTATCAATTATCAATAATCAAGCATCAAAGATAAATAATCAAGGATCATTCATTAATTAATACTCCTAGTTATTTAATTAAATCTAAATCTAAAATCACATGGCTAGAGTTATTAATGAAATTGAATTAATTAAATGTCCTATTATCTACTCAACTCAAAAAAGGACAAAGGACTTAAATCCAACCTATCAAATTCAAGTGCAAGGATCACTCAAATTTCAATCTCAACCATCTCTCAAGGATGGATCACAACCATTGAATTCAAATTCAAAACTTCCCTCCAAGGGAAAATCTATAAAAGTAAGCTCAATCAAAGGTATTATCAAGCTAGAAAATTTGTAAGGAGACTGTGCTAAAATCAATCTATATCGTTTGCATCATTTTCTATCTAGATTCATTTCCCATCTTCAATCTTAATCAATTTTATCAAATTTGCATTCATGTAGATACATTCTAAAATTGAATCTTTCATTTAAGAGTGTCAATTACTGATCTAAATGCCTAATTCTGAGAGCAATCTTAATTAGACAGTAATATTCATGCCTGGAAGGTAATAATTTGATTTCAATTGTTTGATTTGATTGATTTTATAACACTAAAAATTGATGCAATGAGTTATTAAAGTGTTGTGGTGCGGGTTATTTGAAAAGACAATATTCACACACACAAGTGCATCTTTGGAGGGATTTTTTGGGGTGCTCTTTGTGTCTTTCTATTGTGAGTAAAAATTAGAGCTTGTTGCTAAAAATATAAGGTCTTAATTGGATTCAGGAGGTTAAAAAATCCAAAGATCAACTCTTTTTTTAGTCCAAATCACACTATAGAGGCCAAATATGTAGGCATTTAAATTTTAGTGGCACAACGGAAATTCAAGTGTCATAATTATGCAAGAAAAATTCAAATAGCAATATCTCAGCCATATAGACTCCAAGAAATCCATTTGACCAAAAATGTTTTAAACTCCAAATCTAGAAACAACCCATCATAACAACAAACCCAAAACTTTTAGATCTATAATAAACACCCTGCAAAACCCTCATATTTTTCCATGTCTTTCATTCTTTAATGCATTTCATAGATTCAATTCCTAGGGTTATAACACCCAAACCATAGCTATGATACCACTTTTAAGGAAACTTGTAGTCATAGAATGATAATTTCCACATAACCCATATGATATATCAATCAAATAAGTACTTAGATTCTACATATAAGAGAATAGACATCATACCCACAAAAATATGACACAATATATACCTTGAGAAATCACTCATGAGGGAAAAACCCAACCTCCAAAAGAATCCATCATCCATGCATTATTCATTAATGCAACATTACAATTCATCCATCAAAGCCTTCAAAAATGGAACCATCAACAAGCATTCCATGTGGACAAGCATGTAATCAAACATCGCATGTCATGCTTACAACCTCCACAAATGCTAGTCTGGCTCTTCTCAACAACTACCATTTTGGTTACTTTTATAGAAACAAGCTCTCATAAAACCACCAAGTGGTATTACCTAAACCATGTACTACCTAACCCCTTGAACCAAATTTAATACTGGGTACTTTATTAATTTCTTTCCCCAATATTAAATAATGAAAACAATATAATATTATAATATTACAATACAACATCAAGTGGCCTCAAGAATATCCCAAAGGAATCTCTACATGTTGCACATCCATCTAGGTGCAACATACATAATAAATAAAATAATACAATTATAAATATTATTATGCAAGGTGTACAATACACATTTTCCCAACATTCTCATATTTATTGTATTCATTGCATAGGGGTCAATAAGTAGCCACAAATATAAACAAGGTAACAATTCTTCTAACCACATATACCATTATGAATCAAAGTGATCCATGTGCTCTATTAAGATACCTACAACAAGAACAAAGTGACCACCATCTCATGTGTGAATTCTGTCACCCTCCATCACATCACTTTCACTAGAGATACATAAGAGGTCATCCAAAGATAAAGCCACATAATTTGTTGCAAAAAAACATAATTCCTACCTCAACTAATATCCCAAACACAAATACTCAACCCAAAGGTATCAAACGTATCGATACCTATTAAGAAACAATATCCATAACTAAAATAAAACTCATATCAAGTTCTAACACATTCAACTATCTATTCCTCAAAGTTATACAAAACATATCAAGTGAATCCCGTGTCATCAACATCTACAACCTATAACATGAAACCACAAGCTACAAGTGTAATACTTTCCACATACACACCAAGAAGATCCTATTACATAGTTAATGTCAAATGTGAAGGGAATCCACTAATGTCATCACATAAAAAGTGTTACCATAACCATGCTGTATCGAGGAACATCAGAATGTTCCACCCATTAAACCCACATAGTTGCATACTCTCCCACAATATGTCACCATCCTCCTAAATCATATGAACATGAAACTCATGGAAGAAACCTTATAATGAAGAGAGAAAGCTTGCAAACTAATAACAAATTATAGTTAGTTTTAAATTTATGTATTTATGATAATTATTTTTTGAAATGACAAATTATAAATAAAAAAATATTAAAAATAAATAATAATATTATAATTCAAAAATAAAGGATAAAAATTCTCTTAGAACTTAAATAGAAGAAAATCAATATTATTTTCTTTTATTTTTATCAAAAAAAAATGAGTAATTAACCTATTGGAGGCTACTTTTAAGAGACCTAGCCTCCAATAAAAACTTTGTATGGCCTCATTAAAACTATCATTATATAGAACATTGGGATTGTAAATTATGACGTGACATTAATGTAGTCTAAAATGAATGGTCTTCATTTTTTACATATATTTGTATCCCTAATTATCTTTTGTAATGGGTTCATGGCTCTTCCTTGCTCAATTAATCAAAAACATTAAGGGGGCATGTTAGGACATAATATTTTTAAAGGTCGTTATCTTTAAAATAATTATATATTATTTTGATATAATATTATAAATTATTATATTTATTGTATAGCATACAAAGATACACCATTTAAGGAATACCAATTAAAAAAATTATATTATTATTGATTATTTATAAATGTTAGCTTTAAATAGGTTTTACAACCGCCCTTTTAGTATTTTCTCACTCTTCTCATATTTAAGGAGCTTTTGTCTCATCGAGAAGATATTCAATTTTTTGAGAATAGGTTAGAGAAGTGAACTTTATCACCCTCAAAAGAAGTTTTATTGTTGATTATGTGGAAACAAAAAGTGATTTCCACAAGTTCCATTTGTATTTTATAATTAGTTTTTAAAGTATTTTATACTAAAATGGTGTCTTATAAAAAAATTTGTTTAGAAAGGTTTTCCCCATGTGTACAATGTCTAACATATTGTGTGCATCCTGTAATTATCATTTCATTTATTTTATATTTTATATGTGATGATTAAAAACTAAATATCTTTATTTTTTATAGCTCTAGAGTTTATTCATCTATTTACATGATGACTTTTTTCAATATAGATCTTTGGAACGTTGGAAAATGAAATGCTAATAGATGTAGCATCGAGGGATAAGGAGGTAGTTCTTTCCATGTGTGATCCTTGATATTCTTGTGTCATAGAATCATATTCCTGATAATTATTTTGCATGAGTGAGATACTATATTGCTTTCATCTTTTGTGATTATTATCATATGCTTATGTATGGTTTTAATTGGCAAGGGAAACCAACTTGCAACAAGTAGACTTTCTAATATCTTTATTGATTTTTATAGGGTCTCATACATGAAATCATTTATTACTTCAAAATTTGGGCAATTTATTTTTTATAGTTTCATCTTAATCATAGTAGTGTGGTCATAGTTTCAATAATTGGATTAAAGAAGGCTAAAGAGTTGAAAAATAGCATTCATTGGGTTCATTTCAAAGCTCAATTCATGAAAGATCTTTTTTTTTTAGTCTAAGAATATTTTGATGACATATAAGTGATTGAATGTTTGAAGATGTTAAGTTGGTGATTACCGAAATGCAGAAAGATAATGCAAGACATTAAATCAGTTAATGGATTGTATTGTCATTAATGTAAACTTGATATAATCTGATTGGTTATATACAAAGGGTCAAAGACTTCAGAGAATCAGAGAGATAAAGATTATGCTTTCATTAATGCATAAAAGATCAGCATTCACTATGTGACTGCAAACAACGATAGTTAGTGGAACTCGACAGACAGACAACCCCTACAGATATGACCAAGGAGAACTGAAGTATTAACCAAAGCTATCAAAGAGTTAAAACACCAAAAGGAACTGAAGTTCAGAAACAAAAAAAATACTTATCTGGCAGAGCTAAAGATAGACTTAATTGGTTGTTAACATTGTTTGCATCAACAAGTTAAAGCCAGAGATAAGTAAAAGATTTAAAGTTGTTTTATCTAGTTGTCAAGGATAAATCTACAGGATAAAACTGAAGTAAAGCTTTAAACCAATATTGGCTAAGATTGTGAATCACACCAAGAACAAGAAAATCAAGAAGTGAGAAACTATGATATCATGTCTATAAAGAGACAATCTAATTCATTATGAATTAAGGGGAGTGAATAGAGAAAGAGGATGTTTGAGAGAAACTGATGAAGAACAACATCATACAGTCCTGATCAATCAATTTGAGGAAAGAGATAAATATTTGTGTACACCGAGCAATAGAGCACAGCATCACCGAGTAGAAAGAAGTGGAGAAAAGGTATTGAAAAGATACATTAATCAGAATGGTATAATGAGCTTACAATAGATCTGAAAATAAGCAAGTCTAAGTTGTATGTGTGAATAGATCATTTACTGTTTCAGTTTAACCATTGATTCAAAATATTAACCGAGCAAGACTTAACAATCCTTTCTATATTGAGATACATCCCAAAGAGTATCAAAAAGTTTGATCATGAAGATAGCATGAGATACTAGATACCATTTGAAAAACTACAGTGAGTTTATTCATAGAAGGTAGCATAAAGATGCCCAATATCAACTGAAAAACTATTTTATTTAAATCCTCTAAAAAGGTCACACCTAACAGTGTGTTTGTAACCTTTAACAAGGTTGGATCTTCACCGAGCTCACTTCAGAAGAGTGAAAATTTTGGGTTACCGGTCCTAAGTGGTTTTTCCCTTAACAGGGTTTTCACGTTAAAAATCCATGTGTCAATGTGTTTATGAGTCATTACTTTATTGTTTTCCATTACACATAACTAATCTGGATTGATCGGTATACACTAAGCAATTTACTATTTTTCGTTAAATGAAAGACTTCTATTCGGTAAATAGTAAGAATAAGGTTTAAAAGTGGACTCCGAGCAGTATTTATTTGATAAGTTTATTTAAAGGCATACATCTTGTAGGACTGAAGATGACTAGAGGCTTAATATTTTGGTACTAAGTTTTTGGGTTGATTTATTGGAATATTTTTGAGGCCGCTGATTCACCCCCCCCTCCTCTGAGTTATTCTAACATATTTATCTCATGATTTTGGGGGATGTTTTCATAATTAGACCTTTGAACACGTTAATTTGGATGTGGCAACACCTTTTGTTTATACATATAAGCTTTAGTTCTACCTTAGAGATTTGGCTCTAGTTAAATCTCTAGTGGTATCTCATATAAAAGTTAAGTATCTACCAGGCCTTAAAGATGTATTAGTGGGACAAAATAAAAGAAAAAGGGGTTCAACATAGGGATTGTTAGTGGAAAAAAAAGGACAAAAGGGATTCACCATGGTAATTTTGTGTCCCAGTGTAAGTTCACTAGGAATCAGTTAAGAGATTTTATGATTTACCAACAAAGGTTGAATGGATGTTACACTATGTTGTTAATGGCTCAAAGTTTTATCACACAAGAGTGAACTTTAATGCATTAAAAAATTCATCCAATATTTAATTATTTCTATCATGGTGGTGGACTTGGAGGCAAGAGAGCTTTGAAAATTGTGTTCCACTCTACTCACCTTGAGCGCATCTTCATGGAGTTGAATCCAACCATATATGAGGACATGGAAATTATTGATAAAGTGTGAGATGCATATGCTAAAGAATGTCTCAATCAACCTCCAATGTTAAAACAAAACTAATAATGATGTCTTTAAATTGTAGTGTCTTCAAGCTTTAATTATAATTCCTTGTAATAACTTCTTTCCAACTATGTCTATTTGATGTTTTGAATCCCTCTCTTTGTCTATAAATATAAGTGCAATTATTTATGAATAAAATAATTATAATCGAATAATTATTTTATTAATTAATTATATTTTAAAAATATAACTTTGAAAAAAAAATTAATTGATAATTGATTATTAATAAATTTAAAAAACACAAAATAAAATAATTAAAATCTTCTTAAAAATATTATAATTATAATTTGATCTTTTAAGATCTCTAGAACAAGAATAAGAGAAGAGGTCTCTAAATTCTATAAAAGAGATCAATTTTACATCATTGTCAGTTTCAACCCATGACAATTACATGCAAAAATAACTATGATATAAAAAAATCAAACATTAGAAAATAGATTTTTGAAACAATTTTTTTTGATAAATAAAAGAAGACAGACAAGGGGGTTGACCCTTACAAAGACAAGGCTCGAAGGTTAAAGAACAAAAACCACACATAGATAGTACAAGAGGTGTTGACTAGAAATAACTAATACATAGCAAAAAGGCTAGAAGCCCTTCAAAGGAAATGACAAACTCACATCACAAGGATTTGAAGAACAATTCCTCCTACATCATTGGATAATTTTCCAGACGATGTTATCCTAAAGCTCCCCAACAAAGGAAATTCTGCCAAGGCAGTTGTCAGCACAATGACCAAAGTGCTAAAGAAGATTAGCAGAGTCAGCAGTAACTTGGTTCAGAACAAAAGTAAAGGCAGTAGGAACTGTAGACACCAAAAATTGTCCATATGAACACAATTTCCCTTATCCTAGCCAATTAAATGAATATTCATTATTTATTTAATCTGTTATCTTAACCTTAATCCCTAATTAAATAAATTTATATTTATTTTATGAAATTACCTTTATCCTACCTTTAATTTAATAAATTCACACTTATTTAATTAGAAACCTATTTATCCCCTATACTTGATTAAATAAATTTACATTTATTTAATTTTATCCAATCTCATTTCTCAATAAGTTAATTAAACTATCCTAGCCTATTTCCCCTCACCCACTTTCACAATCTTAAAAATCCCACATGCATCTTAACCCTTAATTTAATTAAGTAAATGACTTTGTTTACTTAATTAAACCCTTTCCTCTCACTTATAATTAAATAATGCATTTAATTCTATTTGAGTACATGGCTCCTAACTTTAACCCTCACCTAACCTGACTTCCCTAACAAAACTCATCCTTCTAACTCAAACCAACCCAGATGCACACTAATTATTCATATTCTCCCACCTAATAACTTCCTAATCATTTACACAATCCTAATCTAATGTATTAGAAAACCCAAGCCAACTCTTGTCCCATCACATTCCATTCCCCACATGTGTACTTACCTTGAGCCACTCAACACTTACACATGTGTTCCCTCTCTCTTCTTCCAAAGTTGATCACACATGTGTGAACAACCTTGAGCCTTTTAACTCTTACATTGTCCCCCACTTGGCATTTATTGTCTCACTCCTAAAGGTTGCTCACACATGTGTGAGAAACTCATTTATTTTCAATGGTCAACTCCCTTTCTTATTTAGCATCCACCTCATCACCACCTCATTGTCACCTCATTGATCCTATGCAATCTTAGCCCTCCATTTAACTTTAAATCTCAACCCTTCATTTCTCTCAAAAATCTAAAAATTGAGAGCCCTCTCCTCATTCAACATATCATCTTCTTATGCATTGTCATGTTGTTGGTTTTGTGAGAAACCACATACCTTCTACAATAAATCTACACTTTAGTATTTTTGAGGTTTGCATATTATTGTTTTGAGTAGGTTTTTTGTTTCTATTCTTCTCATTTACATGTTTTCCATATCATTTGAGGTGTGTGTGATTATGTAGGAATAAGTTTAGTTTCTTCATGTGTTTTTTATTTATTTATATTTTTACAGACTACATTTTTGCACGCCTGGTGGGACCCACTTCATGAGTCATTGCTAACCTTCTAATTTATTTTTGAGTGTTTTTGTGAGTTTTTGAGCTTGTAGGTTAAAGGCTTGTATTTCAAGGTCAAAGTTTCACAAGGGCTCAAAATTTGTGAAAATAACCTCACCATTGTGTTTGGGACAACCAAGAGAGGACTTTTGATATATAACTCCTAATATTTTCCTCTTTTTAATTTTTCAAGTTAGAAGAAGTATATACATTGAATATATATCTTGATTCTTGGTTGTCTATTTCATGTATATTTGAACTGTTTAGATTTATATTTTATAAAATAAAAAAATCTATTTCTTTGAACACTTCTCTCTCTATTTTTTATTTTTACTTATATATATATATATATATATATATATATATATATATATATAATTTAAAATAATGATAATCAAAATATATATTTATATATAGTACCAATATATAATATACATATATATATATAATAATAATAATATTAAAAAATCAAAATAAAAAAAATCAAACAAAAAGATATATAAAACTAGTCTTCACGGACTCTGTAAACACAGTCCGCGGACTGTGTTACACAGCCTGTGAGACTGTGTAGACACAGTCCTCATGGACTGTGTCCCATACTCCATGCGGGTTGTGAGAACATAGTCCATGTGTAAATGTGTATGCAATCTTTCGAGCCCCACCAAAAACATAACCGCCCTTTTGCAAATTTTCAATTTATTTTTTCTTTTTAAAAAAAAATTTCAAGTCCACTATTTTCCATTAATATTATTTATGTAATAAGGTTTTAACTTCTTTTTTGTGAGAGTTTAGCCCCTTGTCATGTAGGCGACCAAGGGCTTCTCTAAACTTTCAGCCCCCTTCCTATATCTTGTGGTCACGTGGGGCCGAGGGGATGACTGTCAGGGGCTTATCTTAGCTCCCTTCCTCCTTGCAAACACATAAAGGAGATGTTTTACTAAAATGAGCATAACTTTTGCAAAAGAACTCTGATTTTGATGATTCAAAATGTATTAGAAAGATGACTTTGGTGTATATCTAAATCTTCAAGTCATTCATTTAGACTCAAAATTTAAAATTAGGTGTACTCATTCAAATTTATACTTTCTTTTTAAACTTCAAACACTCATAACTTTAGCAAACAAAATCATTTTTCAGTCAATTGTTTTTTTAAAATTTATTAGAAAAATGCAAGGAATTTTATTTTCAGTTAGTTTTAGCTTTAGACAAAAAATTTGGTGTGTTTTCCTTGCAATTTTGATTTGGGATTAAAATTAAGATTTCACATTTGGATTTTGGATCTAAAATGCATATGTGTCTTTTAACCCCAAGGCCGCGTATGTATTATCTCCTCTCGTAGCTTTGGGTGAACTTGAGTGCACAAGAAATAAGTGGTATTTTTTTCTTTTTTTAGGAGGCCTTCTTGGGTATTTGATCACCCTAAGGGACGACCTCAACTCTCATGTTTCGAAGGAGTATAAATAGCAGGAGGTAAATCCAAAAATACCTCTCTTGGAAGTAGAATCTTTTCATTCTTGGATAAATCCCAAATAGCTTTATACCTTTGGGAAGTGAATGTGGAGATTTGGTTTACCGTCTCCTCCTAGCTGCTTGCCATTATTCTCTTTTATATACAAACTTGGGCCTCACATATGTTTTCTATATCAAGGACATCCCTAGTTGAGCTTGTAAATCCTAGTTGAATCTTGCATAGGTTTTTTGGTATTTTTGATTTGTTTGAATGTTTAAAACCTTCCCCACTTGAAACCACAAGGGGACACATCATCCAAAGTGAGCCTTATAAGTTTTGTATTTTGCATCATTTCATTGTATATTTTACATATTTAAATTCAAAAAAAATAAAAAATAAAACATAAAATAAAAAAATAAAAATAAAAACATAAAATTCAAAAACCCAAAAATATCATAAAACTTAAAAATTAAAAAAAATTGCAAATAAAAAAACTCAAAACAATCAAAACATTGAAAAAAAATATTCTTGTTTAAGTCTAGTTGTCCCTCAATTCAAGCTTTCCACATCATCTCTGCATCAACCTTTCAAATCTATCTTCATCTTCTTCATCATCATACCTTTCATTCTAATCAACCCTCTTAATCATCCATTGAATCTCAATCATTCCTAATCATCCTAGTCATCATCTCCTAATCATCTAATATATTCCAAATCATCTCCCTAATCTAATTCAATCATCCATCTTATCCTAATCATCTTAATCATTTCATCATCTTCCTAATAATCTAATCAAGAACCTAATCATCCATATTATCCTAATCATCTTTAATCATTTCATCATCTTCCAAATAATTAAATCAGGGTCCTAATCATCCATCTTATCCTAATCATCATAATCATTTCATCATCTTGCTAATAATTCAAACAAGGTCCTAATCTTCATCCTAACCATTCTTTATAATCCACATTAACATCCACATTCTTAATCCAATATCATCATCCATATTTCATCCAATCTAATCACATCATCATCCTTCTAATCTAATCCACTTTCCAACCTCCTATCATTCTACCCAAATCCTGATTCAATCCATCTACCCCTTTCATCCCAAACACAATCACTCATTAGTCAGTCACCTCTCTTCAAACATCCCACATTTATCTTCTAATATTCATCGATTATTAATTCAAATCTTATTCCACATCATCTTCTAAATCAAATTTTCATAAAAACTTCCACTTTTTCCTTGGGATCACCATCATAATCTTTGGACTTTAATCCTAATCATCTTTATTTACTCACATCCAACCATAGTCAAGATCAATTTAAATCAAACTTCCTCTTTCAAACCTTAAACAATATTTCCATCACAAATCTTATGTTGAAAGATTTATCAAAGTGTCATAAAGATCCTCATCCTTAGAAAATAAATCCTAATTTAATCCTATTTCTTGAGAGCATTGTTCATCTTAAGTAGTTAATTAAAAGAGTCACATCCTATTTTGCTTGAGATCATTAATTTATCATCAAGTAGAAGAAATATTATTATCCCATATCCAAATAATTTGTGCTTCATAGGATTTTATTTCACTTTGGTTATCCAAAACATCAAAACAAATCAAACCTTGAGGCCATGCCCTCATATCAAACATCCATCATCAAAATCCAACATCTTTGAAGCCCTGCCCTCACAATCAAAACAAAGTCCAAAACTTCTCCTAGTCCTAAGTTCATATTTCATTCATTATCAAATATTTCACTTTATCCATTTTCAATCCATATCTTCATCCACCATCTTCTTCTAATCCAAATCCAAAACCCCCCATCTAAACATCATTAATATGGATTAGTTTCACAAAATGGTTCAAGACATTCAAATGCTAAACCACAATCCTCAAATCATACCTCCAACTCAACCATCCTATCAACCCCACCCATCCAACCTTTACATTCCTCACAATGATCCAACCCTTAACTACTCATATGTCTCATCATAACCCACTTACCAAATCAATCTCATAACTTCACATCCATCTACCATATCTCCATGCATTCTATCTCAACACATCATATCCAATCCCAATATATCTCCCATTTATTATTCTTCCTCCACATTTTGACAAGGTAAATCCCTCCAATGATTCCCTCCATAGCCACCTTTCTCAAGAGATTCAAGAACTCAAAAACATTGTCCTTAACTTACAAAATGAGGGTCAAAAGAATTTTTTTTCCTTTTAAGACATATGTCCTTCCCCATTTGTCCAAATCCATCCTCCTCATCTCCAATCCAATCCCAATCCTCCACCTAATCCCCCATACATTAATCTAAATGTCTAAAACCATTTTCCTAATCCTCCAAACCCCACATCATCCCCATCTTACAATAACTTTTCTATTGACTGGATCCAAGGGCTATATGTTAATTATAAATCCCCAACTCTAAATCAAGTTGTGCAATCCCCTCAAATCATGAACCCACCACCATCCCCTCCAAATCAAGACACACATAAATATCCTAAATCTCATGAGTCATCCATCCCTCGATTAACCCAAGTTGAAGTACCTACCTCCTCCATCACATCACCCTCACAAGTCCAAACATGTCAAGACCTTGTTCCAAATCATGCTAATATGGATTCGTATTTTTCTCTAGATCTAAACATTCCTTCATCTTATGACAGCTCTCCGTCTTATGAAACATTTCCATATCAAGATCCCAACCTTCCATATCAAGATCCACTTATCCTCCTTAACCCATCTCATGATCCCATTCCTCATCAAGATCAAGACATCCTTTTCATTCCATCCATTAATGATTCCCCTCCATGTCAAGATTTACCCTCCACTTCATGAAGATATTCCACGTATCTCAACCACTAATTCCTCTTTATGTCAAGATAAAATCACTCCATCTCATGATTCCATCCCCTCCACTTAATTGCATGATCCACTTCCATCTCAAGACCCACTCATCCCTTCCATTCCACCACACAATCCTCTCCAAGTCAAGATAAAAGTACACCATCTCCATTTCATGATCCTTATCCATCTCAAAATCTTATTATCCTTCCTCATGATCCTACTCCTCCACAAGACCCCATCACACCTATCCAATCCATACATGAACCTCGCACATCTAAGTTTGGATCCTTCACCTCTATCCATTATGGATTCCTTCAAGAGCTTAAAATTACTCCCACCTCTCCTTCCCATTCACATAGACTCAAATCTTGTGTTCAAAATAATAAGTATCCCTTGGAAAAATAATTCCTCAAGATGTTGGTAAACCTTCCACCCCTTCCAAACTCCCCCAATCTAAACTCAAATGTTCCCATCACCCATATTCCAAATCCATTTTGGGCCCTTATGTAAAAACTTCATCACTTCCTAATCCACATTTATTTTGGTTTCTTATGTCCCAAAGCCAAATCCTTCATCCCTTCCATCCATTTTGGGTCCCTACAAACCTCCATCCACCATATCCAAATCCACCACTCCATCACCTCCAATCCCTAATAAAGATCAACAAAGCCACACATCCTTGAATTCCTTCCAACATTCACCCTCCATGATTTCATACATAAAATCTCCAAACCATCAATGCTCATGCACCCATACCATTTCTATTGGAAGAAAATTGGATACCAAATATAAAATGAATAAATCCAAAAATCCATAAAAATTCAAGGATCAACATGTCCCATCTAAAAAAAATGTTCAAGAAAAGAAAAATATGATCCAAAAGAAAGAAAATTTCAAAATGTCACAAAGGCCCAAAAAGAAAAAATCAAAAACCATGAGGATTCCCAAGCTACACATTGAAGTGAAGCATCTCACATAAACATCCAACTTGGCATCCAAACTTGATAATCCAAAAGCTTCCTCCACTCATAAGTCCTCCAATACTCCATCTTCCAAATCCATTTTTTTTCTCTTATGCACAAAAATCTGGTATCCTGAGTCCATAATCTTCTTGATCTATTTTGGGTCCTTATATCCAAAAATTCACATTTTCTCCTTCGTCTCCTTCAAAATATCCTCCTCCACAACTCCTCCACCCTTCAATGTGTTAGACTTAAAAAGGTACCTTCACATATTAATTAAATCACTATTGATTTAATTATTAAGTCACCTTTCACTTATTGATTAAATCATTATTGATTTAATTATTATGTCCCTTTTTATCTCTATTTCACTTAAGCTAAACTTTAGGCATGCAATAATTGATTCTTTTATTAATTTTTCATGCAACCTAGGTTTCTCCACCCTTCTTAGGGTTTTGATCTCCTTTATTAGGATTGATCACTTTGTAATTATTGAATCTCTCTCGTGAATTCCTTCAATTCCTTCTCTGAATTATATTTCATATTTCTTGGACATTTTGAGTTGTGTCTCTATTCTTTGCTTTGTGATAGGTTATTTTTCTGTAGGTGATCTTGGCTTATGAAATTGATGAATTCTAACATGGTATCAAAGCCTTGCTGGAGAAGCTTGTTCTTAGTTTTTTTGAAGATTTTATGGAGTGTCGAGGTTTTCAACTTTTCAGATCTATTTGTGTGGATCTAGAGGGGATTTTTTATTTGGAGTACTTTGAGCACAAACGGACATCATAGATGTGCTCAAAATGCCCAAAAACCCCTATTTTCATATAATTCATGTCCAATTTGGACACAGTTAAAAGTTGGGCCCTCTTTTTTGTATGAGGGTCCTTGGAATACTTTTCAAGGCAAAAAATGCCTTGGTTTTCATGTTGCCTCAGCTTCCGTGCTTCTAATGTCAGCAGTCACAGGTCTAAGATCTGTATTAAATTTGACAGCCACCAACCTATTATATAGCTTGCCCTTTTTTCATAATGAGCACCTTGTGTTTTTCTCATATCTTAAGCATACGGTATCATTTTTCAGAAAACAAGATATTGTTAGAAAGTTGGTTCCAAGCCCGACTTGATTTTCTAGGTTTGGTTTTCTAATTTTTCTATCTTGTAGTTTTTTTTCAGTCAAAGTCAAGGTTCCATTTTGCACTCTGGTCACTATATTTTGCTTCTCCAGACTCCATTTTTTGACTTCCGCATGACATCAAAATGTTGGTTATGTTCTCCTTCTTCTTGTATGGGTCTCATTACCAAAATCTTTTGCAAGTATATTTTATTTATTTATTTTTTTTCTTTTTGGCATTCTGGTGGATATCTTGGATGTTTCAAGTCCTTGGATCATTTTTTGTGCATGGGATGACTCCTTGTTAGTTGTTACATATGTTTATTTAGCTTTCAGTCATTCCTAGATATTATATACATCTTTTTCTGTAGCATCTATTTTTTTGCAAATGCACTGAGATAAAGTGCAATCATGCATGCTTGGGATCCCACACATTTTGTGTCTGGTTGTACTCGCACTATATTATAAAGTGCCATGGGGGGTTGCTGAGCCTTTGTCAAGTGAGTGTTCCTTCCATGATATTTGCCTCATTTATATCAGTGACTGATCATCCTCGACATCATACTTTATTTGTGCTTGTATGTTCTTCATCATGCAGTTATTCTTGGCAGTCTCTCAGTTTATCTGTTATACCTCTCCATGATCAGCATTATGGGGGGTATTTCCTATTGGTTCTATATGCTTCCTTGGTTAGATGGAGTGAGCTATGTTTTCAGTTTTTGTTCCTATATACTAGGTGGATGCAGTGACTAGTACTTATGTATTTCAATGAGGCGGATCATTTACCATATGGACACTCTTCTTTCATTCCTATTTTGGAGGCTTCAGACTTGGTTTTTTTTGTCATTTGTATCTTTGAGTTTTGATTTTTTCCTTGTTTTCCATTCTGATTCAAGTAGTTTAATTTGAGGGCACTCATACAAAGCAGTTCTTTGATAGTGTTTGCAGCTTCATGCTTCAGAGGTGTTCTATATGTCCTTCCTTTGTTCATATTTCCTGGGACATTCTCTAGCTTGGAGGCTTCTTTAGTCCTTCACTAGGCTTCATCTCTTTTTGGAGAGGGGTTTTTCCCATTGGTTTTTCTCCTTTTCTCCTCTTTACAAAGATTTTTGGACTTGGATACCTCATCAGGCCTTGTTTTCGGGACCCATTTCCTGCTTTCAGTAGTTGTTTCTAGGTTTTTGGCTTCTCCCTAAGTTTATCTTAAGGGGGGGTGTTAGAGTTAAAAAGGTATCTTCACTTATTAATTATATCACTATTGATCTAATTATTAAGTCACCTTTCACTTATTAATTAAATCATTATTTATTTAATTATTAAGTCCCTTTTTATCTCTATTTCACTTAAGCTAAACTTTAGGCACGAAAGAATTGATTATTTTATTAGTTATTCATGCAACTTAGTTTTCTCCACCCTTCTTAGGGTTTTAATCTCCTTTATTAGGATTGATCACTTTGTAATTATTCAATTTCTCTTGGGAATTCCTTCAATTCCTTCTCTAAATGATATTTCATATTTCTTGGACATTCTGAGTTGTATCTCCATTCTTTGCTTTGTGACAGATTGTTTTCTATAGGTGATCTTGTACTATGAATTTGCTGAATTATAACACAATGTGTGTGTCCGTAATTATCTTCCAGACTCCCTCCTCCATTTATTCACAATTCTTTCCACCTGACATCCATTACCCACAAATCCTTCCCTACCCCTTCACCTCTTTGATCCAAACTTTTGCATAAATCCCTCCTCCATCCCCTATCCATTTCATCTTCCTTCCCATCATTCTACCAATATTTATGAGCATATATTACAAATTCCTTGCTACAGTATAAATAAAAATTATTATAAAAACAAATATCAAGGGATACCATCCATAGAACTAGATGCTTGATTCCTCCATCCATCTTCCTATCACATAATCATTGTCTTATAAATCCAATTATACATCCATTCACTTATCCTCATCCCCTTGCATTCTATACTTGGGGGATAGCTTCATCCATACTATGATACCATACATATCTTCTACATTTCCTATCCACCATCCATCATCCTATCCAAATACATCCTCCTTTTCCCATCTTTGATCTTTACTATTATATTCATTCCATTCATCCATATGAACCTACCATATCCCTTATTCATTATCCATCCACTATACATTATCCCACATAAGTCCATCCACTTTATCCATATTTGATCTTAACATCCAATCCATATCCTCCGTCTTATAATCCTTGTCATATTACATTTACTCCACCCCCATCCATAATCATATATAAGTCCATCCTTCTTTCCATGTCTTTGATCTTGTTTATCACATGCATTTTCTCCATAAACTATCCATTATCTTGTTCCATTTTTATCCTCCATATCATTATCCCATATCCTATTCATACCCTCCATTTTATATCCCTTATCCATCTACCTTCCACTTTCATACCTTTTCTCTTCATAAAATATAGAGGCACTAAAAAAACAAAATCCATGCATGCTTTATAAAATACATGCCTTTATCCCCTCCATTCAGATCTTCTATACACTATCCATCCATCTCACTCATTTTATCCACTATCTCCCCATCATTCATCCTCCCATGGGGGCATCCTTTGCAAAATAGTCCTTGGATCCTACTCTACTTATTATTTATCCTTTAGTCCTCCACTCACATCCCTCACACACCCTCCTTCCATTTCATGCATCCTTTATCCCCAATCTTTCCATCATTTATTTTCCTATTGCTAGTGTGGGGTATTTCACTCCTTTTCCATATAGTTATTGGATCTCCATCTTTTAATCCCATATTACCCACCTATCTAGTCCATATTACCTATTCATCCATTACATCCATCTATTTTCTATCCAAACCATCTATCCATCCTTCCATACTCTACCATTCCTTAGTTCTCCCTTGTAATTGATCTAGATCCATTCTATCCATTATCCATCTTTCAACTCAATCCCATTAAATCCCTTCTTCCATTCCATTTAATGTCTAATCCATTTATCTTTCTTGTATCATATTCAAATAACATTTTATTCCATCTATTTAGCCTTTTTTTTTATCCTCCAATCTCATTCTATTTACTCCATTTATCCTCCTTTCATCTCATCCAATCATTTATCCTCCTTTCATCTATTCATCCAAAAAATCCCTATAATCCAAAAATACCAAATTGATCCAATCAAGTGCAATCAATACTAATCCATGCAATTCAATCTTGTAGTCTAGCACATAATCCTTAATCAGGCCATCATCTTGATCCAAATCAGCTGATAATATATGGATCAACCTTTAATCAAATCATCATCATGGGATATATCCTTCCCAATCCTTTGGATGTGCATTTTTCTTATCCTCAACTTTTCCATCTTCAATCAATCATCATCATCAATCAATCAATCGATCAATTTTTCAGCTTGACTAGGGGCAAACTTTTGGTTTTTTTGGTTTATGTGCATGCTTTCTTGTTTCTTGTATGTGTTAGTATTGTTTTCATTTATCATGGTCTTTGCATCCTATTATCATGAGGCATCATGGTCTTCCATATCATGCTTTCATAAGGCATAGGTTTTATTTGACCTTTTTTATAATGTAGTTGACACCTTGTCATCTCATTTCCTTGTACCCTGGTGCATAACATCAATTACAATATCAAACCTAGGTTTCTCACACCATTACAGCATGACTTTCTTATATTCATCCTTCATCATCCCTATCCTTTTACCTTTTTCATTCCACATTCCTATCCATCTTAAGAGTGCACATGTGTTCTCAGAACCCACCTATCCTCTCAAGGGGGAATACCACTCCTTCCTAGTCATCCTTCCTCATTCCTCCATGACTGGGGAATTATTATACTATTCTTATCCCTTTTATCCAGTATGGTTTATTCTTATTTGATATAACTATTAGTAATAACTGAGAGGGGGGGGTGAATCAGTGGCCTCAAAAATTTATCCTTTAATCTTTAACCACCAATCAATACACCTCAGATTATTAAGTCCCTACAAGATACATGCCATGAAATACTTATAATATTTGAATGTCTGTCGGTTTACCTTGTCTGTCCTTATTCTCCTTGATAACCAATAAGCAGTAAAACTATTTACCGATACTCAGTAAATATGCAGAGTATACCAATCAATCCAGAAATGCATATGTGAAATGTAAAACAATAAA
>MU223672.1:1102934-1115975 GCA_018584345.1 Thuja plicata
CAACCTCCTTCTTAGACTGTCAATAGGCTTTAGGAAAATCTTGCTACCATCCTTGAATCAACCTTCTTCTTAGGCTGTCAATAGGATTTATGCAAATTCAATGCTACTTTCATGAATCAACCTTTTTAGAAATTTGTTAGGATATACCTCAATTATAGAAGACGGTTAAGTCCTACTCTGATAAGAGAATTGATGCTTCAATGGTTAAACTGAAACATTATGACCTGTTTCTAATGCAACTTGAATTGCATATTTTTAGATCTATTTAAGTACAATACCTCTCTGATCAATGTATCAATTCAATTATTTGTGCTCCACACTTTCTGCTCTGTGATGTTGTGTTTCACTGTTCCTTGATGTCTGCAGAATTCTTTAGCTCTCCTTTAGCTTGATTGATCAGGACTGTATGAAATTATCCTTCACCAATTTCTCTTCAGCATCCTCTTTTTTTTCACTCCCTTTCCATATATGTGATTTCTTATGATTACGGAAATGAATTATGCTTGTCTCTTATATAAAAATGATGTTCCTTAATTCTTGATTCTTGATTCTTGAATCTTGGCGTGAAAAACAATCCAACCAAAATGATTTACAGCTTTAACTCCTGATTTATCTCGTAGTTATCTTCTTGCCAACTGTACAAATATTCTTTAAATCAATTACTTAAATATAGAAAATATAAAATATAAAACAACCAGTTAAGTCTATCCTTAAGCTTTGCCAGCTAGATATTTTTTCATTTTCTGAACTCTTTTTTTTGTCAGTCAACTCTGCAGTTAGTCATTGGTGATAACATCCAATTCCATCAGTGTAACTCTAGTTAGCTTCGGTATCTCCATCCGTCGGGCATCACTATGATTTTTCTCATCGGGAAATGCTGTCTTCTTATCATCGAGCATCATTGTGACTTTTTCTTTTCCTTTACCGATGGTGTGCACTCCGTCGGTGTTGTCTGTCACATAGTGAATACTTGACTTTTATGCATTGCTTAAAGCATAATCTTTGTTCCATTTATTCTCTGAATTCTTTGGCATTATGTACATGACCATATAGATGATATCAAGTTGACATTAGTGAAAATAAAAACCATTAACTGATTTAATGTCTTGCATCATCTTCAACTTAACATTATCAAACATTCAATCAGTTACATATCATCAATCTCTCCCTTCGACATTGATGGCAACATACTATATTATCACACTATACTATTTCTAATACAATATGAAATACAATTGTTGAGATTCATCAAATTACCAAACACTTTGTTTTGATAACTGATAAAAATGTCTGACCGCCGGTAAGCTCTGTGTTAGCTTAGATTTGATTCTTGCAGATTTCTGTGTATCTTCTTCTGATGTGTTGTGTTCTCTTTTGTGTCAATTTCTCTCTTTTGACTGTTCTTCTTCTTTGATGTCTCTGTCTTTTGTCAGCAACTCTCCCTTTGTATATGATTCCTTTATACAAATTCTCTCCCTATGGATATGATCTCTCCCTGTTTGGAGTAATTTGATAATGAATAGTTTCTAATGATAATATGGATACATTCTCTCCCTTTGACAACAATGCCAAAAAAATATTTTACAAATATTTGACATTCATGTCAAACAATTATTTTCTTCTATCCATAATATATTCCTTGAATTTCCCTTATCCATCAGCAATACAACAATATGATCTGGTGCTCAGTTCTAATATATACCTTTCTATATATAGATGTAGCTTTGAAGTTCATCTTTTTGCTTGCATCAACATAAATGATATTCTGATAATATATAGGCTGATGCAACCTTCAGTCCTTTACTGACTGGTAGACAAGGGTTTTACCCCTAGTCTCTTTCTTAGGTACTCAAATGTATCCTTGGGCAGTGGCTTGGTGAAAATATCAGCCAGTTGTTCTTTTAATTGCACATATTCAAGTATCACCTCTTTTTCTTAAACTTGTTCTCTTAAATAATGATACTTGATTGCAATGTGTTTAGTCTTTGCATGCATGACTGGATTCTTGGAAATTTTTATTGCACTGGTTTTATCACAATAGATAATCACTAGTTCTGAGATCTTCATGTGCATACCTTCCAGCAAGTGTTTGATCCATGCAATATTTGAGCAGTTTGCAGCAACAGCAACATATTCTTCTTCTGCAGTAGACTGAGAGATGCATCCTTGCTTTTTGCTAATCCATGTGACAAGTTTGTCACCCATAAAGAATGCTCCTCCAGTTGTGCTCTTCTGGTCATCAATATTTCCAGCCCAATCAGTGTCGATAAACACTTTTAGTTCAAATTTGTCTTCTCTTCTATATCATAAGCCAAATTCCTCAGTATTCTTCAGATATCTTAGAATTCTTTTCACAGTAATCATATGTGATTCCCTAGGCTTAGCAGAAAATCTTGCAACAATTCCTACTGCATGTGCAATATCTGGTCTAGTGTGTACAACATACATGATTTTTCCTATCATTGATCTATACAAAGTCTAATTTACCTCTATTGTCTTGTCTTCCTTTGTTAATTTGCATCCAGTAGCCATCGGTGTTCCAACAGGTTTGGAATCTTCCATCTTGAATATTTTCAGGACCTCTTTGATGTATTTGGACTGTGTAATAAAAATACCTTATCTTTTTTGAATGATCTATAGACCAAAAAATAACTTGATCTCTCCAAACATAGACATCTCAAACTCTTTGCTCATCTCATCAGCAAATGATTTGCATAGCATATCATTGCCTCCAAATATGATGTCATCAACAAATATTTTAGAAATCAAAGTTTTAGCATCAGTATCTTCTTTCAAATAAAGATTACTATTTTCACTCATCCTTATGAATCCAATACTTATTAGATAGGAATGAATTCATTCATACCAGGCTCTAGGAGCTTGTTTTAATCCATACAAGGATTTGTGAAGTATACATACCATGTTCCTCTTGTATGGATCTACAAACCCTTTTGGTTGTTCAATGTATACTTCTTCTTCAAGTATTCTATTTAGGAATGCTGACTTGACATCCATTTGATATACTTTGAATCCTTTGTATGTAGCATAAGCAAGTAGTATTCTTACTCCTTCTAGCCTAGCAATGGGTGCAAAGGTTTCTCCATAGTCTATACCTTCCTCTTGTGCATACCCCTTGCATACTAGTCTTTCTTTTTTAGTTGTGACTTCTCCATTCTCGTTTAGCTTGTTCCTGAATATTCATTTAGTACCGATGACATTCATTTTATCTGGTCTTGGCACAAGTGACCATGTTTTGTTCTTCTCAATCTGTTCAATCTCATCATTCATAGCACTTATCCATTCTTCATTATCTAGTGCAGCATTGACAAATTTTGGCTTAAACTCACAAATTAAGCAATTTGAGTTTAAAGACTTACTTCTTGTTCTTGTACCAGCTTTCTTATCTCCTATGATCTAGTCCTCTGGATGGTTCCTTCTTACATATCTTGCAAGTATAGGTACAGCTCTTTGTGTATCAGCTTGATCTTCATTACCTTGCACATTATCTTGATCATTTTCCTGACCGTCGGTAACAACATTCTGACTGTCAGTTGCAACATTCTGTTGTTCTAGATTTAAGCACTATTTCTTGGGTAGAGTTATGGGTTCTTCACAATATATAAACTTGTTGTAGTCTTCTAGTTCTTTTGTGCTTTTCAGCTCGTTCTTTTTTGCAAATTCATCAATCTTCACATTTGCACTTTCAACTATTTTGTTAGAATCCTTGATTAGACATTTAAAAGCTTTGCTCTTGGTAGAATACCCTAGAAAAATACCTTCATCACTTTTGGCATCAAGCTTTCCATTTCTATCATCCTTTAAGACATAACATTGACTACCAAATATTTTGAAGTAACTTACATTGGGTGTTTTACCATACCATAGCTCATAACGAGTCTTCTTTATGTCCTTCAATTGTACTCTGTTAAGTGTATAAATAGTAGTGCTGACAGATTCCCTCTAGAATATTTGGGTGATGTCATTTTCTATCATCAGTGTTCTTGCACAATCAACTATTGATTTGTTTCTTCTCTCAGCAATCCCATTTTGTTGTGGTGTTCTTGGTGCAGAAACTTGTCTTTTATACCATGCTTATTACAGAAATTAGTGAATTCATCTGATATAAATTCTCCTCCTCTATCTAATCTTAAACATTTTAGATCCTTACCACTTTGTTTTTCTACCATAGCCTTATAACATTTAAAAATATTGAATGCTTCAGATTTTTCTTTTAGAAACATAACTATCATCATTCTAGAGTAATCATTAACAAAGAGAATAAAATATCTATCTCCATAATAACTCTTTTTCCTCATAGGTCCACATAAGTCAGTATGGACTAGTTCTAGAATATCATCGGATGTATGGGCTTTGCTTTTGAAACTAGACTTTGTCATTTTACATTTTTGACAATTTTTGCACATGATGTTGTATGGCTTTGTCATTGTTGGTAAGCCTCTTACACTTCTTTTTCTACTTATTTTCATCATGTTGTCAAAATTTACATGACACAATCTTTTGTGCCACAACCATATGTCTTGGTTTATAGTCATTAAGAAAGTGGGATTAGTATCATTCAGATAGAATAAGTTACCTTTAGTCTGTTCACCAGTACCAATCATTTTTCCTGATTCATTGAAGATCTTTGCCTTCTTGTTTTCAAATGCTACTCTATGACCTGAATTATTTAGTTTAGAAACACTCAATAGATTATAATTAAATCCTTTTACCCAATAAGAATTTTCACATTTAATCAGGTTATTCAACATTATTGTTCCTTTACCTTCAACTGGACAAGGTGTATCATTTCCCATTCTTACTGTACCAACATTATAGTATTCAAAAGTGTTAAAATTTTCTTTGTCACTAGTCATATGGTGAGTGCAGCCACTATCTATAATCCAGATATCATTCTTACTAACCTTTGATATGAGTGTAGTTTCTTCATACCTTTCATCTTCATCTGAATCATCCTTCACAGAAACAAATACTATCTCGATGTCATCATCAGGTTCGGTGTCAGTATCTTCATCTTTGCAAGCAGATAGGTAGCTAGCCTTCTTGCTTTTATCTTTGTAGTCTCGGGTATCCTTTCTTTCTGATTGTCAGTAACCTCTGTAATATTTTTTATCACCTCTGTCAGATTTCTTCTCAAAAGATCTGTCATCAATTCTGTCATCTTTTCTTCTGTTAGGACATCTTATAGCAAAGTGTCCAATTTCTTTACAATTAAAGCATACAAGTGGTAACTTGCCTTTGTATTTACATTTGCCTCTCTATATTCTTCTAGCCATAAGTGCTTCTATTTCATCTAGATCTTCTTCTTCACTTTCACTTTCACTGTACCTTCTAGATGAGCATCTATGATTGGATTTGCTTATTTTCATAGAAGACTTAAATGCATACTCTAAGCTTGGAAAGACACTATTGTCAAATTTATTCATCTCAAATGAAATCAGTCTACCAATTAGGCTATCAAGAGTAACTATATTGTTTGCTACTTCTCTCATTTCTTGAATAGCAGAAACTCTAATAGCATATACAGGCAATAAGGTTCTTAAGATTTTACTTACCACTGTCTCCTCTTCAATTGTACCTCCAACACCTCATATAACATTGACTACTTTTATTCTTTTGTTGTACAGTGTGATGTTTTCTCCTTCTTTCATTCTGAGATCATCAAACTTTCCTCTAAGGCTTTCTTCCTTGTCTCTCAGAATGTTTGTATCACCTCCATGTACAAGCTTCAGTTTTTCCCACATTTTCTTTGCAGTTGTGCAATCCTTGACATCTTCAAATTCAGAATCAGAGAGTGAGGAAGAAACCTCTATAACCATGCAGTTATGCTCATGCTTCACTCTCAATTGATCTACTGTTAATGGTCCTGTAGGCAACACATATTTCGTATCTAATTATTGAGTAACATCATTACCAATACCTGATAAGTGGAGTCTTATCTTTCTTTGCCATGAAGAAAAGTTGTCTTTGTTCAACTTGGGCACATCTCATCTATTCATCTTGTGATCTTTACTTAGGTCTTGAAACCTTCCATCTAAGCACACAAGCTCTGATACCAATTATTAGTAATAACTGGGAGGAGGGGTGAATCAATGGTCTCAAAAATTTATCCTTTAATCTTTAACCACCAATCAATACACCTCAGATTATTAAGTCCCTACAAGAAGCATGCCATGAAATACTTATAATATTTGATTGTCTGTCAGTTTACCTTGTCTGTCCTTATTCTCCTTGATAACCAATAAGCAGTAAAACTATTTACCGATACTCAGTAAATATGCAGAGTATACCAATCAATCCATAAATACATATGTGAAATGTAAAACAATAAAGTAATAAACCATACACACATAACACATGGATTTTAACGTGGAAACCATGTTAAGGGAAAAACCAATGGGACCGGTACCCCAAATTTTCACTCTTTTGAAGTGAGCCCTGTTAAGAGCCAACCCTATTAAAGGTTACAAACACACTGTTAAGTGTGACCTTGTTAGAGGATTTTATACATAGAGGTTGTCACTTAGTATTTGGCATCTATTTTGCTACCATCCTTAAATCATCTCCTTGTTAGACTGTCAATAGGCTTTAGGAAAATCTTGCTACCATCCTTGAATCAAACTTCTTCTTAGGCTGTCAATAGGCTTTATACAAATTCAATGCTACTTTCATGAATCAACCTTTTTCGCAATCTGTTAGGATATACCTCAATTATAAAAGATGGTTAAGTCCTTCTCTATTAAGAGACTTGATGCTTCAATGGTTAAACTAAAACATTATGACATGTTTCTAATGCAACTTGAATTGCAGATTTTTAGATCTATTTAACTATAATACCTCTCTGATCAATGTATCAATTCAATTCTTTGTGCTCCACACTTTCTATTTTGTGATGTTGTGCTTCACTCTTCATCGGTGTCTACAGAATTCTTTAGCTCTCCTTCAGCTTGATTGATCAGGACTGTATGAAGTTATCCTTCACCAGTTTCTCTTCAGCATCCTCTTTTTATTCACTCCACTTCTGTGTATGTGATTTCTTGTGATTACAGAAATGAATTATTCTTGTCTCTTATATAGACATGATGTTCCTTAATTCTTGATTCTTGATTCTTGATTCTTGAATCTTGGCATGAAAAACAATCCAGCCAAAATGATTTACAACTTTAACTCCTGATTTATCTCGTAGTTATCTTCTTTCCAAATGTACAAATCTTCTTTAAATCAATTACTTAACTCTAGGTGAATAAAAAAAATAAAACAACCAGTTAAGTCTATCCTTAAGCTCTGCCAGCTAGATATTTTGTCATATCCTTAACTCTCTATTCTTTCGATCAACTCTGCAGTTAGTCGTCGGTGATAACTGCCAGTTCTATTAGTGTAACTCCAGTTAGCTTTGAGATCTCCATCCGTCGGGCATCACTATGATTTTTCTCATCGGGCAACAGTGTCTTATTATCGTCAGGCATCACTGTGACTTTTTCTTTGCCTTTACCGATGGTGTGCACTCCATCGGTGTTGTCTGTCACTTAGTGAATACTTGACTTTTATGCATTGCTAAAAGCATAATCTTTGTTCCACTGATTCTCTGAAATCTTTGGCATTATGTACATGACCGTACAGATGATATCAAGTTGACATCAATGAAAATACAAACCATTAACTGATTTAATGTCTTGCATCATCTTCAACTTAACATTATCAAACATTCAATCAGTTACATGTCATCAATAACATCACTTCATGATGCTAAATTAAAGAGGGGCAAAATCTAGAGACCAAAATTTATCCATATGAACACAATTACCCTTATCCTAGCCAATTAAATGAATGTTTGTTATTTATTTAATCTTTATCTTAACCTTTATCCCTAATCAAATAAATTTAAATTTATTTTATTAAATTAATTTTATCCTAACTTTAATTATATAAATCCATATTTCTTTAATTAGAATCTTCTTTATCCCCTGAACTTGATTAAATAAATTTACATTTATTTAATTTTATCCTATCTCATTTCTCAACAGTTTAATTAATCCTAAATTAATCAAACTAACCTACCATATTTCCCCTCACCCACTTTCACAATCATAAAAATCCCACTTGTATCTTAACCTTTTATTTAATTAAGTAAATGACTTTGTTTACTTAATTAATCTATTTCCTCCCACCTAGAATTAAATAATGCATTTAATTGTATTTAAGCATATGGATCCTAACTTTAACCCTCACCTAACCTCACTTCCCTAACCTAACCCATTCTATAATCTTTGAAAGGGGCTTGAGAACATTGTCTATCTTAAATAGTTTATTCAATTAGTCATATCCTATTTTTCTTAAGATCATTATTCTATCTCCAAGTAGAAGATTATTATCTCATATCAAAATCATTTGTGCTTCATAGGATCTTATTTCACTTAGGTTATCCAAAGCCTTAATCCAAAACATTAAAAAAAAATCTAAAATCAAAGCAAATCAAACCTTGAGGCTCTTCCCTCATATCAAACATCCATCATCAAAATCCAACATCTTTGAGGCCCTGCCCTCGTAATCAAAACAAAGTCCAAACTTGCTCCTATTCCTAAGTTCAATCCATCATAAAATATTTCACTTCATCCATTTTCAATCCATATTTTTTTCCACCATCATCTTCTAATCAAAATCCAAAACCCCTCATCTAAACATCATGAATATGGATTGGTTTCACATAATGGTTTAGGACTTTTAAATGCTAAACCCCAATCCTCAAATAATACCTCCAACTCAACCACCCTATCAAGAAAACACATCCAACTCTTACATGTCTCACAATGATCCAACCCCTAACTACTCATATCTCTCACCACAACCCACTTACCAAATTAGTCCCATAACTTCACATACATCTAGCATATCCCCATCCATTCTACCTCAACACGTCATATCCAATCCCAATCCATCTCCCATTTCATATTCTTCACCCACCTTTGACAAGGTAAATCCCTCATATGATTCCCTCCATAACTACCTTTCCCAAGAGATTCAAGAAATCCAAAACATTGTCCTTAGCTTAATAAATGGGGGCCAAAATAAAAAAAATTCCTTTCAAGACATATGTCTGTCCCCATTTGTCCAAATTTTTCATCCTCATCTCCCATCCAATCTCATTCCTCCACGTAATCCCCCATACATTAAGCTTTATATCAAATATCATAATCATAATCCTCCATATAATCCTAATCCTCCAAAACCCACATCATCACCATCTTGCAATAAATTTTTCTTTGACTAGATCCAAGGGCTACTAGAGAAATATAGTCCCCAACTCTAAATCAATTTTTGTAATCCCCTCAAGTCATGAACCCACCAGATCATCCCCTCCAAATAAAGGCACATTTAAATCTCCTAAATCTTATGACTTATCCATCCCTCTATTAACACAAGTTGAAGTGCCCATCTCCTCCATCACATCACCCTCACAAGTCTAAAAATATCAAGACCTTGTTCCAAAACATACTAATATATATTCCACTTCTCCTCTAGATCTAAACATTCCTCCATATTATGACACCTCTCCATATTATAACACCTTTACATATGAAGATCCCAACCTTCCATTTATCCTCCTTAACCCATCTCATGATCCTCTTCCTCATCAAGATCAAGACATCCCTTGCATTCCATCCATTAATGATTCCCCTCCATGTCAAGAGTTACCCTTCACTTACCCTCCATTTCAAGAAGTTATTCCATGTATCTCATCTGCTAATTCCACTTCATGTCAAGATCAAATCACTCCATATCATGATTACATCCCCTCAATTTCATTTCAACATCCACTTCCATCTCAAGATCTATTCATCCCTTTTATTCCACCACATAGTCCTCTCTAAATTCAAGATAAAAGTACCCCTTCATCTCCATTTCATGATCCTTGTCCATCTCAAAATCATATTTTCCTTCCATGTGATCCTACTCCTCCACAATATCTCATCACACCTATCCAATACATACATGAACCCCCTACATGTAGGCTTGGTTCCTCCACCTCTATCCAAGATGTATTCCTTCAAGATCTTATCATTCCTCTTATCTCTCCTCCCCATTCACATAAACTAGAATCTTGTGTTCAAGATAATAAGTATCCCCTTGGAAAAATAACATCTCAAGATGTTTGTAAACCTTCCACTTCTTCCAAACTCCCTCAATCTAAACTCAAATTCTCCCATCACCCATATTCCAAATCCATTTTGGGCCCTTATGTTCAAAACTCCATCCTTTCCTCATCCACATCCATTTCGGGTCCTTATGTCCCAAAGAAAAACCCTTCATCACTTCCATCCATTTTGGGTCCTTACAAACCTCAATCCACCATATCCAAGTTCACCACTCCATCACCTCTAATCCCTACTCATGATTTATTGAACAAAGGCTTAATTAGAGAAATTTTGAGTCCATGTGCAGTACCAGCTATGTTGGCACCTAAAAAGAATGGAGAATGGAGAATGTGCACTGATTCCAGAGAAATAAACAAGATCATAGTGAAATATAGGTTTCCTATACCATGGATGACATAATGGATTGTTTGAGTGGAGAAAATTATTTTACCAAAATTGATTTGAAAAGTGGATATCATCAGATCAGAATCATAGAAGGTGATGAATGGAAGACTACTTTCAAGACAAAGGAAGGTTTGTATGAGTGGTTGGTTATGCCTTTTGGTTTAAATAATGCACCCAGTACATTTATGAGGCTGATAAATGAAGTTCTAAAGAAATTCTTGAATAAGTGTGTGATTGTATATTTGGATGACATTCTGATATTCAGTAAGACCATAGAAGAAAATCTGATGCATATAATACAAGTGTTGCAGAGATTAAAAGAAGAAAAGTTGCTGATAAATCTGAAGAAATGTTCCTTCATGAAAGAAGAGATTCTGTATTTGGGATTTGTGCTTTCAGCTGATGGTTTTAAGATGGATCCAAAGAAGGTTGAATCTATACTAAGTTGGCCTACACCTGAAAATGTCACTGAGGTAAGATCATTTCATTGATTGGCAAGTTTTACAAGAATTTTATCAGAAATTTCAGTTCTATTTGCAATGCTATGACTGAGACAATGAGAGGAGACAAAAGAGAGTTCAAATGGACACATGGAGCTAATAAAAATTTTGAAGCCTTGAAATTGAAAGTTTCTGAATTAATTATGCTAGCATTACCTAATTTCAATAAAGTATTTCAAGTTGAATGTGATGCAAGTGGAAGTGCAATTGGAGCTGAGTTGACTCAAGAAGGTAAACTTGTTTCTTTCATTAGTGAAAATTTTAATGATGCAAAGATAAAATATTATTTTTATGATCAGGAATTCTATGCTAGTGTGCAAGCTATGAAGAAATGGAGACATTAATTGATGCCAAATGAATTTGTGTTGTATACTGATCATAAGGCTTTACAATATTTGGGTAGTCAGAATAAGTTGAATCAGAGACATATGAAATGGGTAGAGTATTTTTAGAGCTTTACATTTGTGATTAAGCATAAGAGTGGAGTTTCTAATAGAGTTGCTGATGCATTGAGCAGAAGAAGATCCTTGTTGACTGAAATGGGAGTTGAATTTGTTGGCTTTGATGAAATGAAGAATTTGTATGAAAATGATCCTGATTTTTTAGAGCAATGGAGAGTGTACAGAGCACCTAATACAAATCAATCAAGTAAGTATGAAGACTATTTCATTCAGGAAGATATGTTATTCAAAGGAATTCAGTTTTGCATACCAAGAGGTTCAATGAGAACTAATTTGATTAAGGAGAAACATAGTAGTGGATTGGTTGGACACTTTGGCATTGATAAAACATTGAGTCTGCTGAAGGAGATGTAATTTTGGCCTCAGTTGTATAAAGATGTTCAAAAATTTGTAATAAGTTGTGGAGTTTGTCAAGTTGCAAAGGGAGTAAGTCAGAATATTGGTTTGTATACACCTATTACTGTTCCTGAGAAACCTTGGAGTGATATTAGCATGGATTTTGTTCTTGGCTTACCTAGGACAGCAAGAGGTAATGATTCTATATTTGTTGTTTTGGATAGATTTTCTAAAATGATACATTTCATACCATGTAAGAAAACATCAGATGTAGTGCATATAGAAGATCTTTTCTTTAAAGAGATTGTCAAATTGCATGGATTACCAAGAAGTATCATCTCTAACAGAGACAGTAAGTTTGTAAGATATTTTTGGAGAACACTTTGGAGGAAGATGAATACTGAGTTGAAAATTAGTTCTACATTTCATCCACAGAGTGATGGATAAACAGAGCTTGTAAATAGAAGTTTGGGTAACTTGTTGAGATGTTTAGTTGGAGACACACCAAGAAATTGGAATTTGATGTTGGCACAAGCAGATTTTGCATACAATAGTTTAGTAAACAGAAGTACTAGAAAGACACCTTTTGAGATTGTTCATGGCACACAACCTAGAGGTATATCAGATTTGAGAGACATTGTTGGTGAAGAGAAAATAAGTGCTGAAGGAGAGGAATTTGTATAATTTATGAAGACATTGCATGAGGATGTAAAACAAAAGCTGGAGAAAAGTAATCAGAAATACAAAGATGATGCAGACAGATCAAGAAGACATAAGACATTTGAAGTTGATGATGTTGTGATGGCTCATTTGAAGAAAGGAAGATTTCCTATTGGGAAAAATGGGAAACTGAAGATGAATAAATTTGGCCCTTGTAAAATACTGAGATGATTTGACAGTGGAAATTCTTATGAAGTAGAATTACTTGATGACATGGATATATCACCTATATTCAATGGTAACCGGACATAATAACCTAGCTAGAATAACCCTGGACACAATAACCCTGCCATAATAACCCAAGGACACAATAACCCAGGGTCACAATAACCCATGGACAAAATAACCCATGGTCAAAATAACCCATGGACAAAATAACCCATGGTCATTTTAGATCAAGTTAGTATGCTAAAAATGGCATTGTGAGGCACCATAGAGGATATTTAGGTCATTTTTAGATGATATATC
>MU223672.1:1161156-1216784 GCA_018584345.1 Thuja plicata
CTCTCTCCTCCCATCTCTATCTCCTTAATCACATCCCTTAAGCCTTAAACCTAATCCTAAGCTACCCTTAAGCTTGTCACATTCCTAAATCTGTGATTAGGAATTCAACCCTCCCCCTAAAGTCAAAGTTGTCAAGCTTGACTCTAAACCCTCACCCATACTTCTTAAACCCTCACCCATACCTCATTAATGCTTTCATAAATGAAGAATTAATGGCTCTTACATATTCCTTCCACCACTCCTCATTAATGAGTCTTACACTCTCATTAAAGGCAGCCCTTCTAGAGTCTTCTCCCCTTCCTCCATTTCTCCTATAAATAGGATGGATTTTGAGCACAAATGGCCCTTGTTCTTGCCCTTTTTCTTGCCCTTGTTCTTGACCTGAAATTGGAAGTCTTTTATTGTATTTTTGTAATGCTCCTAATTTTGAAGAGTTGAAAGCATTTTTATGCTACTCATTTTCATATAGATTTATAGTGCATCGTAGCTTCTTTCTACTTTGTATTGTTATAACCTTCATTTAGAGCTAGGATGCATGTTTCTTAAGAATATTTCTTATGTTTTTGAATCATTTAGATTACTTTTCATTTGAATCTTTCATTTTAGGTTGTATTTGTCACTGGAATATACATAATCTGAGGGCTATTATGTCATTTTTCATACTCCTAGATAGGAAGAAATAGATCGATTTTGGTGATTGATATGCTTGCTAACCCCTTATTTTCACTAATGTAATGATTTATTGAAGTGTTGTGTCTCTTAACAGGCACAAAAATCACACACACATCTCTGGCACCCACCATGGGCAAGATTTCTCAAAATTTCACCAAATTTTTCTCTCTACCCTTGACATTTTCAAAATTTGCAGGCAGTTTAGCTTTTCTGAGAGCAACTTATCATTTCCGGTCATTCTTTTATCGTTTCCAGGAGAAACTTATCATTTCCGGTAAATCTTTTATCATTTCCAGGAGAAAATTATCATTTTTGGGAGTTTTAATATCATCTGCCATTGCATTTCCAGAAGGTAAAATTTGACCTTAAAATCATTTCTGGCAGCTAAATTTTTGTTTTTGGTACGTGTTATCGTTTCGGGTAAAAGGAATATCGTCCTGGGTAAATTTTATCATTTGGGGTCAATCTTTTATCATTTTTGGGGTTTATCATTTTGGGTCTCTGAAATATCATCTATCATCCAGAGGGAAAAAAAATAGAGTTCTATCATTTGCAAATTTAATTTCTAACTTGCTAACAAGGTTGTTTCTGTGATTGTGATCCTATTTTTGATAGCCTAACTAAGTGCTTGTAGGTTTCTAAGAAGGAAATAAGAGACAATACTAAATGTGTGTGGTTGCAGGGATTTTAGATTGATTTTGATACTAACCCTTTTTCAAAAGCTTTCACACTTAAATACCATTTTCTCAAACATGTCTTAAAACAACTAGATTACTATGTTCTTTTCCTTTTTAAGGAAAATCAAAAAATCAGACATTGTTTTAACACTTGTGAAAGAATCTAGGGGGTAAATTAACAAGCAAACTCACATCATTTAATTCAATTTGGAATCAGAAATTGAACAATCAAAGCACTAAATTTGTGGGATAAATGAAAAAGTTAAATCATTTAATTCAATTTGGATCAGTAATTGGACAAGCAAAGCACTAAAAAATATGGTCAATTGAACAACGAAAATCTAGTTTCAAGTATTCTATTTTCCTCAAATAGGAACATTTTAAAGCAAGCACAACATTGCTTGAGGGAATGAAATGTTTGATTGACTCTTTTTTGAGAGAAAATGGCATGGATTAGGAGAGTATGCTCTTCTTCTTTGGAAGAATCAGAAATCTAGACGTCCTACGCTCGCCAATCCTTTGTAAGCTTATTTAATAGTAGAGGGCCTTTCGGTTGAGAAAAAAATCTCCCGGGAACGACCCAAGTGAGGATAGGTTTTACGCCAACCCTTCCAACTCACTATAAATAATTGCTTCCTTGTAGGCTAAAGACTCGGAAGACAGAGCCGATTTTTTTCATGGAATTTTGACATCATTCCTTGAACATGCTTGGGTATGTGTAGAGCGGAGCTGCTTGAATCTTGCTTGCAAGACTACATATACTTAAATACTCATAGGGCTATACGCCTCAATTTTTCCTTCTGTAATTCTATGGGGGATGGTTTTGAATGGATTGTCCAATAATAGACAACACTTAAACTGAAAGAATTCCTAATTCATCCCCAAAAGGGTGGTAATCCTTGTGCAAGAAAAAAAGTAATTTTCCCAAGACACTCATCATATTGTGCCCTCACTTGTGTTTGGAGTCGGGTATTACAGTATCATGACTAGAGCCATTGCGTGCTTGGTGATGGTTGTATTCTGATTAGTATTTGAGTGTGTACCTAAGTCAACGAGCAAGGATTTTCATCCTCCACCTAGAAAATAGGGATAAGATGTGTGTTTGTTTCACCCTTAACAATGCAACAATGCTTGATGTGACTGGAAATCATTAAAAAGATAACATCTTCAAAAAAGAAACAAAATTCAAAACCTTGGTCTACATTTTTTTTCACTCATTAGCGAAACCTCAAAACACCATCTTCACTCAAACAAACTCCACGCACTTCCAAGAAAAAAATGACAACATTTGACAGTGGGAACTTGCATCGTTGCCTCTCAGAGGAAGATAGTTTATTTTGAATTCTCTTTTGACTCTTTAATCAGTCCCTATTGCTTCTTTTGGTCTCACTGTAGCTATATCAAAAAAAAATACAAATGTCTCCCTTGCATGTCCTGTCAGACTCTTACAATCTGTCTCAGTACGTGTGGTCTACCCACTTTTTACAACAACTTGATTCCCAGCTCACTATCAGGGCATTCTAACCCTTTAACGTTGGAATCATTTACTTCCACCAAAACACAAACAACACTTCTACCTAGACACACTCACTTGAACAATTTGAGACTCTACCTGACACTATTGGGAAACGTTGATGAAAGTTGAGACATAACCACATGGTTAACACAAGATGCAACAATTACACATCTAAGGGATCGAAAGTGCCTCCTAAATCACCGTACTTTCAAGGAGAAACATCTCGTAGTTCCCTACTCGATCTAGACTCTCCAGTGATGGATAGCAACACTCGCAGGTGGAGTGAGGATTTTGAGGACTATAACAATGGAAAACACCAAAATCCTGAAGATACCGATGAAGAAGAAGAACCCAAGTTTGACCGTCCTTTATTTGAGTCAGGCAGTGAAGAGGACATCACTAAAGAGGAGTAAAATAAGCTCAAGCAAAGTAGGAAATTCCAAAAGATGATGGAAAAGATAATTGGTGGGGAAAGAAAAATACTTCCTCCATCTAGCGTCTAAATTACCCCCAGATTATGATGTGGAAAATCTCAAAGAAAAGGAGGTACAAAATCGTATATCCATTCTCATCAAACAACTCACTTTGATGCAAACAAAGCTCGCAACTCTCAAATAGGAGAAAGATAAACCCATAAAAAATTACTCTTTGGAGACCATTTTCCCATTTCCTTTTGACAAGAGTATCACTATGGTCCCATTTGCTCCTAACATAGCGAGACTGAAATATGACAAGTATACGGGGGAGACTGACCCACATGATCATGTCAGATAATTTTGTGCTCTTAGCATAGAATACATGCATGAACCTATATACCTCATGCGACTCTTTCCGGGAAGTCTAGGAGGTAATGCCATGGAGTGGTTCTCAAAATTGAACCCTAAGGTCAAAATTTTTGAAGAGCTAATTCAATGATTTATCCAACATTACTCCTATAACATACAACATAATGTGACCATGATGGATCTATGTAATACTAAACAGAAGATTGGTGAATCATTTACACACTTCCTATAAAGATTGAGAAATATCTTTGCACGATATTCAAGAGTCATTCCCGAATCTGAGAAGATGGAAATCTTCATTAATAACTTGGTACTAGAATTGAACTACGCATTGCAAATGCAAGATTCCCCTAGTTTTGATAGAATGATTGAAAATTCCCTCCGTATCAAAGAAGTTATGGTTAGATTGGGAGAGATCACTCTTCAAGGTAAAAACAAATCTAACAACTCCAACTCCAAGCTTAAATGTTGGAAGAAAAACAAGAATATTATTAATGATGGCGTAGTAGATGCTTCCAATGTTGGTCCTAAACCTGAAGTATTCAATTTAAGCAAGAGTATGCAAGAAATCAAGGATGCCAAGGTAACGGCTCCCATACCCAAAGAAAACAATGATAATAGCAAGGGTCAGACATGGACTTCAAAACCTCAAAGAACATTCAGTCCTTTGGGAGAATCCCTTGAGACTGTTCTGAAAAATACTATTGGATAACAAAGTTCTTACCATCCTAGATTCCAAACCATGGGAACCAATGGTCAAACCCATGTGGTGGGATGATAATTCCTACTGTGTCTTTCACAAGAACAAAGGACACAAGACTAATAATTGCCTTAAGCTTAAACATGTTATTCAAGACCGCATTGAAGGAGGTAAGATCAAAGTGGACAGATACACTACCAATGAAGATCATACAACATTAAATAAACCATTTCTTAATTACGAAAAAGGGGAAACATCTAAAGGAAAAGGTAATGAAGTAAACTACACCTATTCCAACAATGACAATGTGATCAATACCCTAGACATTAAAACTGAATCAATTAATGTGGTCACAATAAAAGGTGTTTCTTTCCACTCAAATGTAGTGACACAGAGCCGATCATAGGTCACAATCAAAGGACCCCCAAAACCAACATCAAAGTCCAAGGTTCCTATCATTACTATTCCTAAACCAGAAGCGAAACACGTGGTTACTATTCCTAGAGAAAAGTATGCCTTGGTAGACCAATTACAACGAACCTTAGCCAAAATTTCCATTTTTGAGTTGCCCAAAATATCCACAGTACATAGGGAAATCCTAGAACAAGCTCTACATGCTGCTAACATCCCAAAGGATATTGAAATAGACAAATTCCAAGCGATGGTCAATCACATCTCAGCGCCACATTACCTCTCCTTTTCTGAAGAGAATGATAATTCTTTGACACATCCACATAATCAAGCCCTCCATATTGAAGTTCTTATTCATAAATCTCATGTTAGACGCATATTGATAGATGGAGGCGTAGGATTGAATATCTGTACACTTAATCTCATTAGAAAGTTGGGTCTTTCAGAACAAACCATTGACTCTAGAAGAAAAATAACTATCAAAGCTTATGATGAGGAAGAAAGATCCTCTAAAGGTCTTACTGTTCTGCCTATCAGAGTCTAACCAATTGAGGGGAATATCACATGTCAAGTTCTAGATCTACCCTTAGCCTACAACATCCTATTGGGAAGACCATGGATTCATGAAATGCAAGTTATGTCATCTACTTACCACCAGTGCATCAAGTTCCCACATAATGGGGTGGAAGTAACTATTCCTACAGATGCTAACTATACTTGTAATAATATCAAAGAAGGTAGTATGATCCCGCATAACAAGGAGGATATGGATGAGATTACTCTTGAGACTACCAAGGACATGGTTATGAAGAGTTTTGGAAAAACCTTAAAATGTGAAGAAACAAGTATGGGAGAATACAAGCTGGACGTGACTCCCTCACTGATAGAGTTACCCATGTCACCAAGGTCCTATGGAAAACCTTCCTCGACTTTTACACCTACTGCATCCAAGGAGCCAGAAATACACAAAGTGATGGGCATGGTTAAAGCATCCACATCTTCTTTAGATAACACAAAAGAATAGGCAGTTTTGGACTGGCTTTACAAAGGAGAATCAGCGGAAGCTGAAGTCAAACATGTTGAAATATCCTTGAACCAGTATGGAAAAGGATATGATCTCCTCAAACAAATGGGATACAAAGGAAAAGGACCTCTAAATGAAATAGGAAGAGGACTTATTGAGCCTATGCCCATGGAGTTCTGGAATACCAAAGACAAAATAGGACTTGGTTTTAATAATAAAACTGACAAACCTGCTTCAAAAGATAGTCTAGCATCAGAAAAAGGGAGTGATGAAATAGATGAACTAGAACAGTGGTCCTATGAAAGGTTATTACATGTTGGTACAGAAAATCCTGAATATCAAGGAGAACACTATGTACCCAGCTTTGAGGTGCCTCAAGATCTTCACATACCTTTGTTAGCACAACCTCCCATTCAAGAGGTAGGAGACTCAACAATAGATGATTTAGAGATACCCTCGATAGTCATAGCTACAAAAAACACACCCTGATGATAGGATTTGCATCCTAAGTGGGGGGAGTTGGTCATAGTTTCACATGTTCTTGATCTACCACACTTTGATCCATAGATAGCTAATTGAGTACACCAAATAACTATTGTTTAATACTTAAATGGATCTAATGATGAGGTCACTAACTCTCATGATTATGAATGGGATGAGCTATCTATCACCACAGAAGATATTGAAATAGATACAATTCACATGTTTGTGGCTCCCTCGGCTCCTCGTGAATAGTCTAACACTACTCCCAATGACACTGATAATCCTGAAGCAGAGGAAGAGTTCCTTCTCCCCATCATGGATGGAGAGACCAATGCTTTCCTAAGTCTAGAAGAAGTTTAGAGGCGACAAGAAAGAAGCCTCCTTTTACGGAGAGATGAAGATGACAGTTCCACTAACGAGTCCCTAGAGTTTGGTCCACATATAAATAACAATGACCCTTTTATGAAAATCTAACTCTTATTGATCTAAACATCAAAGAAATTAACTTAACAGAACATGTCATATCGGTTAATGGTCTTGATTCTAAAGTGATGTTGTCCTTCCCAGATTTTGATTCCTTGTCTTTGATAAACCCAAACTTAATTGATTGGACTAGTACAGATCCTACTCCTATCCTCAACTTTCCCAATAACTACACCTTGGCTTGATATCTCAATACTTGTGAACCTTACCCTTCTTCCACCAATGTAAGGAGCGAGAACATGTCACAGGAGGATATCAAGTTTCTCAGTCAAAAATTGAAAAATAAAAAGAAAAAGGGAAATGATGGTGAAAACCACGTTGTGGCAATGTCAGATCCTAAAATAGTAAAAACAAAAGATGTATCCAATGGTGAAAACCTCTCAGAGGTGCTGAAGGATGAGATTCTTGATATCCTCCCTGAGCACTTTTAGGAAAGGTCTTCAGTTCTGATAAAACCAACACAGCCAGTTAATTTGGGAACAATTGAAGATCCTCAAATAGTACACCTAGCACAATCTTTGTCAGAAGAAGAAAGGACATAGTTCACAGAGTTCCTAAAAGAAAAGAAGATCAATTTTGCATGGTCTTATACAAATATGCCTGGACTAGATCCTAATTTAATAATGCATCACTTATCTATAGCTCCCGGGATCAAGCCCGTGAAACAAAAACTTAGAAAGATGCATCCTCATGTCGCATTGCTAGTAAAGGCGAAACTAGAAAAATTGTTGAAAAATGGATTTATCAGTCATTGCCTATGCAGGATGGATCTCCAATGTGGTCCCGATGTCTAAATCCAATAAATCTATCAGGATTTGTATGGAATTTAGAGACTTAAAAAAGGCATGTCCAAAGGATGACTTACCACTACCTAATATAGATATGATCATAGACGTCACAGTAGGCTACCAGATGTATTCACTAATGGATGGATTCTCAGGCTATAATCAAATAAAAATTGCCCCTGAGGATCAAGATAAGACTATAGTTACATGTGCATGGGGCACATTTTTCTGCAACGTCATGCCATTTGGGTTAAAGAATGTCGGTGCTACATATCAAAGAGAAATGACTACTATATTCTATGACATGATGCATAAAAACATGGAGGATTACGTGGATGAAACCCTAGCAAGATCCAAAGAGAGGAGCACTCATATTAATGACTTAAGGAAGATATTGGATCGTATGGAGCAATTTCAACTCAGGCTCAATCCAAAGAAGTGTGCCCTTGGAGTCCAATCAGGGAAGTTGCTAGGATTCATTATTTCAACAAAGGGAATTAAGGTGGATCCTGCAAAGGTCAAAGCTATTGTAGAGATGGCTCCTCCCCACAACATCAGCCAAATGAGGATGCTACAAGGGAGACTTTAGTCAATCAAGAGGTTCATGTCACAACTTTTTGACAGAGCACAACCCTTTACCAAATTACTACATAAAGGGGTCACTTTCAAATGGGATGAACATTGTGAAGCCAATTTTAGAGAATTAAAAGGGTACCTAGCTACTCCTATTCTTATGGTACCTATTCATGGAAAACCCTTTCTCCTCTATATTTCATCTACAACTACATCACTAGGAGTATTTCGACTTGCACAGGAAGATGAAACAAAGAAAGAAAGAGCTATCTACTACATCAGTAGAACACTAGTCTCCTATGAGCTTGATTACAGCATTATTGAAAAAGAATGCTTAGCAGTCATCTTTGCATCACAAAAATTGAGACACTACATGGTCTCTCATACAGTAAGGCTTATTGCTAAGATTGATCCTCTAAATTACATTTTGAGAAAAATAGAATTAACATGGCATCTAGAAAAATGGGTCCTCATTCTAAGTGGATTTGACATTGAGTATGTGGATAGGAGAGCTATTAAAGGACAAGTCCTTGCAGATCAACTAGTTGATTCACCCCTTCAATATGATGAACCTTTAAAGATAAAATTCTCTGATGAGACAATGATGCACCTAACTAAGTACCCATGGAAGATGTACTTTGATGGTTCTTTCATGAAACAAGGCTTTGGAGCAGGGGTTATATTCATAACTCCTCAAGGCTACAAGATACCCAAGTCTTACAAATTAATGTTTCCATGCACCAATAACATTTCTGAATATGAAGCATTGGTCAACAATCTCAAGCTTGCCATGGACTAGAAGATTGTAGAGTTACACGTGTATGGTGACTCCCAGCTCATTATCAATCAAGTCAATAGAGATTACCAGACAAAAGATGAGAAGTTGACACCCTAAAAGCAACTGGTTGATGACCTAAAGAAATACTTTGTCTTCATCAGATTCCAGTAGATACCTAGGATGGAGAACAAAGCTACAGATGCTATGGCTACATTGGCGTCCATGTTACAACTGGAGGAGCATCAATTCTGCTATGACTTATTGGTGGAATAACTATCCTATCCTGCCTTTGATACCCCTGAATACCAAGTAATCTGTTCTTTTAACACCCCAGACCAATCTCGATATGCCAAATTCATTTCCTATCTCACTGACCAAACTATTCCTAATGATCTATCCAAAAATGAGAAAAGAGCCATGATTAGGACATCATCATGTTATATCCTCATAAGTAATAACTTATATCAACGAGGTCTCGATGGTACACTTCTTAGATGTTTAGAACTCAAAGAGTCTGATCTTGCATTAAAAGAAGTCCACAAGGGTGTATGTGGATCACATTCGAATGGCTTCTCATTGGCTAAGAAACTGGTCAGAGTTGGCTATTACTAGCCTACCATGGAGAAAGATGCTATTCAGTTTTCAAAAACCTGTCATAAATTTTAGACACATGGAAATCTTATCCATGCTCCTGCCAGAGAAATTATATCGTTCATTACACATTGGCCATTTCAGTAATGGGCCATTGAAATGGTTGGATAAATATATCCCAATTCTTCAAATGGACACAAGTTCATCATTATGGCCACTGAGTATTTCACAAAGTGGGTTGAGGTCATGCCACTAATCAAAGCCACTAGAAAATAGGTGGCTATGTTTATTCTGAACTACATTATCTATAGATATTGGATACCCTCTTCAATTGTAATAGACAATGGGGGCCAATTTAAAAATCAAGACATTAATGACCTTTGTGAACAGTTCCACATCACTCAACATTGCTCCTCAATCTATTACCCTCAAGGTAATGGACAGGCTGAGGCATCTAATAAGAATATTCTCAAAATCCTACACCGAACTGTAAGTAAGTCTGGCAGAGACTGGCATCGACAACTGAATCTGGCACTATGGGCCTAAAATATCAAGCATCAAAACACCAACTGGAGCCACACCATTTTCTCTAGTCTATGGCGCTGAAGCAATACTACCTATTGAGGTTGAAATCCCATCTTTGTGGATATCTTTACAAGGTCTTATTATTGATGAGTAATACTCTATCAATCAAGTGAACTCTTTAGACCTACTTGATGAGCATAGACAACAGGGGTTCGATCATCTGAAGGTGTACCAAGCATGCATTTCCAAAGGGTACAATAAAAAGGTCAAACCATGATAATTTCAAGTGGGAGATCTTGTCCTAAAGGAGAATCCTAAGAACCAGCCTAACAAACAGTAGAAAGGAAAGTTTGAACCTAATTGGCTGGGACCTTATGTTATCAATGCTACTTTTGGGACTGGAGCTTATCAATTAGCTACACCTGAGGGAGACGTTCTTCCAGATCCTTTCAATACTCTACATTTGAAGCAGTTCTACACTTGATGTTCGGCTAGCAGAGCTTGTACAGTTTAATAGCTCTCAGAAAATACAAAAAACATTCAGAAATTGATCCTGAAGAAATCCAAAAATAGTGGAAAAAGTCCTGAAGAAAGGTATCCTTGGTGAAAACTTGGAAAATAGGCGCCTTGATACTACAAAAACATGAAAAAAAGAAAAAATAGCAAAAAAATGGAAAAAGAGAAAAGTGCCTTGATGAAAACCTAGTAAAATAGGCATCTTGGTAGCAAAAAAAGAAAGAAAAGATCTTTCCAAGTGGTGAAAACCTGGTAATCAAGTGTCACTTGTGTTCTGCACTCCATCTATCTATGCAGTACTAATATAACACCTTCATGATTACACATGTGCTAAATGTTGACTTTGTTTCCTTACAACAATATTATGCTTGCTTAGGATTTGTCTGTATTTCTATCTTAGGGTCAAGTCATTCTGCACTGGGGGCATATTTTCTAGTCTGATAGGTTGCGTCTGCTAGATCATCATAAGATGGTTTGTCTCATGATATGATGCTTTCTAAATACTTTCACCTAAACTGTCACTTTCACAAAACAAGGATGGCACAAAAATGAACGATGTTCCTATGACTCACCTGGGATTGCAGACATGGAACACATATTGCTTCAATTCCAAACTTTTTTATTGATGAATCTATACTATGCTTGAAAAATGAATCAATATTATTACCTAAACACAATTTGATCTTGGTCTGATTATGAATCTTTTATGTACCCATAATGTTTTTACTGGGGGCATCTAAGCATTTATGAATTTTATTTGATTGATTCTCAATTGATGGTTGTTATGTCTTCCAAGTTACTCCATGATGTCTACGTAAAGACAAAGAGTCACAAGGATGGGGTCATAACATTTTCTTGATTTTCTACATATGGTGATTTTTCCAAATGATCCTATAAATTTTTCCTAACTTGGATGTTTATGGTAAGAGCTGCTACCATGAGTGGATAGCCACATATATCGTGATCTTTGTTATGTGTAAACTATGGTGCGGTTGGAACAATTTCCTTGTCTATTTTATAAATCAAATTATCACTAAGGTATACGAAGCATAATGTACCTAAGGATATGAATTTTCAAGGTCATTGCGGGTCCAATATCTTACCTTATACAGATTCTGATATAATAAAAGGAAGGTGACTATTTTTTTATCCTGGCTTCTATGTCTTGATGCCTAAGTCTATTTCTGACATTCCAATAAACATAGTATTCATAATTTCATAATATCAGTGGGTATTAGTATTTTTGTACTATCAGGTGGTATCCGTTCCAAAAATGCCCAATGATGATAAAATATTCCAATATCTACAAATCAGTGATAGTCCTACGAGTCTGCATGTAGCTGCATTTAGAGATTGCATGATGCATTTTTGAAAGAACAACATAAGGATTTGAGCTCAAATTCCTTTCTATTTTTTTCATCTGAAATCCAAGCTATTTACATACCCATGCTTCTAGAAATCTCTGATCTATCGAGAACAAAATTGAACTCACCTTTTCAACGTAATTAACTTGGTACTCATGTGTTTACTCTTAACACACCCCCATTTCTTCACTTCTTCTAATCCATTCTTACTTAATCTAACCATTCGGTGCAAGTGATATGTTCTTTCAATAGAAGGATTTTTCCTTCAATTTTGTTCCCGAGGGGGAATGATCACACTATCATCAATCAAATTTTTTCTCGAAACAACACTAAAAATGACTTTGTTATCAAACAAACTAGGGGCATGACAGTTTTCTTGACTAAGTCAGGACTGTTGGATAGAAAGATTTGGTTCTCATAAGCTGAATATCTTGTGTTTCCTCATGTTTAAAAGATTCTTACTAAGCTCCTGGCAGCTTCATACTGACTTTTGGACAACCAAGTTCAGAATAAATATTATCAATCTTTGGATGAAAACCAAGTTCAGAATTGATATCTTTAAGATCTTTTATTGAAATTTGGATGAAAACCAAGTTCAAAATAAATACTATCAGTTTAGTTCAATCAAGTGTGAGACTGATCTCATCAGTTATTTCATTCAATCATGAGCGAAATTCTCAAATTTTCTGAAGTCAACATCAAAAACTTTCTTTGAATCAATGTGTTGCTCGCACATCAATTCAAAGAGGGAAAAATGTAACCACCTAGATTTGGTCTTCTCTGACCATACACCTTATTTTCCCTAAGTGTGATCATACCCCCAATTATGCCCAGACAACTCTTCAATCAGCTCGCATAATTCATTTGAATCAAATTTAATCTCCTAAGTGATCTAATCACTACTTTACATTAATCACTTTAGCCAAATCAAACCAATCAATTCAATTCAATCAATTCAAATCATAACCTGGCTAAGTTAATTAATTTAAAGGGAATTAAATGGAATCCTATTTATACCTCATCACTTGCAAATCAATCCCCTAGCCTAATTGATTCAATTTGGCTATAGTCCTAATTGATTATTACGAAGAAAATCAAAAGCTTAAATGATTAATTAAATTCCTATTATTAAGTGAATATGTTAGTACAACAATTCATTTCATTAATATTCCCTCAAACCTAACCAATCTCAAATACCCAACCATGAGTTCAAACTCATCCCAACCCCTTCTCACATGCTAATTCTTCTTAATTATCTAATTAACCCTAATTATCTAATTCCCTCTCCACTCATTCTCTCTCCTCCCATCTCTATCTCCTTAATCACATCCCTTAAGCCTTAAACCTAATCCTAAGCTACCCTTAAGCTTGTCACATTCCTAAATCTGTGATTAGGAATTCAACCCTCCCCCTAAAGTCAAATTTGTCAGGCTCGACTCTAAACCCTCACCCATGCTTCTTAAACCCTCATCCATACCTCATTAATGCTTTCATAAATGAAGCATTAATGGCTCTTACATATTCCTTCCACCACTCCTCATTAATGATTCTTACACTCTCATTAATGGCATCCCTTCTAGAGTCTTCTCCCCTTCCTCCATTTCTCCTATAAATAGGATGGATTTTGAGCTCAAATGGCCCTTGTTCTTGCCCTTTTTCTTGCCCTAAAATTGGAAGTCTTTTATTGTATTGTTGTAATGCTCCTAATTTTGAAGAGTTGAAAGCATTGTTATGCTACTCATTTTCATATAGATTTATATTGCATCGTAGCTTCTTTCTACTTTGTATTGTTATAACCTTCATTTAGAGCTAGGATGCATGTTTCTTTAGCATATTTCTTATGTTTTTGAATCATTTAGATTACTTTTCATTTGAATCTTCCATTCTTAGGTTGTATTTGTCACTGGAATATGCATAATCTGAGGGCTATTATGTCATTTTTCATACTCCTCCTAGATAGGAAGCAATAGATCAATTTTGGTGATTTCTATGCTTGCTAACCCCTTGTTTTCACTAATGCAATGATTTATTGAAGTGTTGTGTCTCTTAATAGGTACAAAAATCACAGACACACCACCATCATAGTGTCCAAGATGTTCAAATTTTGTCTTAATACCAATCATGTGATGAGAACAACCACTATCAATTATCCATGTGTCATTTTTACTAATACGTGAGAAAAGTGTTGTCTTTTCATCTTCTTCATCTGACCCATCCTTAATAGAAATATAAACCATTTCATCTTCTTCTTCATCACTATCAGAATCTTTAGCAATATAACAAGACTTCTTACCTTTGTCCTTGTAGCTCTTGTAGCTCTTGAAATCTTTCTTTCCTTTGTACTTGTTGATATTTTTCTCATCTTTGTCTTCTTTATTTGGACACTTGGTAGCAATGTGACCAACCTCATTGCATGAAAAGAAAATCAATGGCACTCTGCCTTTGTATTTTCCTTTGGAAGCTCTCCTTGTAAGTAATGCTTCAATGATATCTAGATCTTCATCATCAGATTCATCATCACTATCACTTTCAATCTTCTTCCCTTTTGAGTATATATCCTTCTTACCAAGGTTCAATTTAGCTTTGAACACAGACTCAAGATTTCTATAGCTAGGAGAATAATTGTCAAGGTTGTCCAGCTCAAAATTTGTAATCCTTCCAACTAATGTATCTAGAGTTATATCCTTATTGCACCTCATCTCTTGAATAGATGAAACTCTAATAGCATAGATAGGAAGTAAAGTTCTTAATACGTGTATAACCACTATTGTATCTTCAATTATTCCTCTTGTAGCTCTAATGCACTCACAATATTCTTGATTCTTTCACTGTATCTTGTAATGTCTTCTCCTTCTTTCATTTTCATCTGATCAAATTATCCTCTAAGACTTTCTTCTTTGGCTCTCTTTCCATTTTCATCTCCTCCATGAATGTCTTTTAATTTCTTCCACATATCATAGGTTGTAAGGAAGTCCTTGACTTCACCAAATTCTGAGTAGCTAAGTGAAGAAGCTATATCAATTATCATTATGTTCTGAAGCTTTTGTTCCATCATCTATTCCACAATCATAGTTGTAGTTGGTTCCACATATTTCCTGTCCAAAAATTGCAAACCAGCATCTCCAATAGTAGATAGATGTAGCTTCATTAGCTCTTTCCATGCAAGGAAATTGTCTTTGTTTAGCTTTGGGATCTCTCTTCTGTAAGACATCTCTAATCTTTAGCTTAGGTCTTGAAACCTTCTCTAAAAGAACTTGAAGCTCTAATACCAATTTTTGGAAATAAGATGAGTAACTAAGAGGGGAGAGGTGAATCAGTTACTCCAAAACAAATCCCTTGTCCCTTAGATGTCTTAAATAATATAACACTATTACTACGTCAATTAAGATATTCTTCTGTAACTTGGGTGTCAAAGAAATATTTATGATATCCAATGCAATTATACTTTAGTGATTAAGTGTAGAAACATAAATCATGAAACAAATGACATATACACATGTGACACCAATATTTAATGTGAAAACCCAATATGAGAAAAACCACCAATGTAACTAGTTACTATTTTTCACTCTTCTAAAGTGGGCCCTGTTAGGAGCCGACCTTGTTAAAGGTTACAAAAACACACTGTTAGGTATGACCCTGTTAGAGGATTTAAATCACCATATGAGGAGTGGCCTTGTTAGAGGTCTTCAACACTTCAACATAGAAATGCTACCTTCTGAGAGGATTTAAAAAAAGTCTATTAAGTCTACTCTGTTAAGAGATTTGAGATCACTGCTACAATTGTTAGAAAGTAACAATGAATTGACCTATATGTGTAAGCAACTATCTTTGTTGATTCAAATCTCTTTTTTGATTATAACTAGATCTTTGTTGATCAAATATTCGATTGCAGCTCCAAGTGTTTTGTACTCAATTAGAATCCAATCGGATTTCACCTTCACTCTTCATATAACAGAAGTCCACACTTTTTCTTATCTTCAAATTTTCACATACTCTCCCACATTCAATCCAAACTTGACCTTTCATATTGTTAGTAAATAGATTGTTCTTTTCAAATTAACTCTAAAACACCCAAAATACTTAAGAACAATCAAATATAATAGTTGGGAAATTGTTATTGAAAGAGCCAATTTTCCTCTGAATTTAAAGGTACAGCTCCCTTATATGAATCATTTTCAGTGAATCTTTATCTTTCCTAATCTAACAGGGGTATGTTCTTAACCTGAGAATAGAAGAGGAAAACCAAGCTAGTCCTATGTAGGAAATAGCTCAGGTAGGACGAATTCCACTCTAAATCTAGCCAACCCTGAGATTTCATCAATCAGATTAACTGCCAAAATTGGTAATGCATGAACTTCTACTGAAAATGCAGATGCAAGACTAAAAAATAATGATGAAACAATAATGAATCAATCTATATCATGAGAATGTTTCCCAAATTTAAGATAACAATGATTTTCCCCTTTTGCTAGTCATATCAATTCATAATACAAAGCTCTGGTTTGTACATAGATTGTAAATCCAACTTCAAAGAAACATTTGAATTCAACAGAAAGATAAATGCAATGCAGATGGAATAGATAAAATAATGGTATTCAAACATACAAATTTGACTCAGCAAAATGTTGTCCTTCACACCAAAATTTAGCCGACCTTTGTATTGATTTTGGAAATAGTACATATAGGGTCTGAGATTGGGCCATTACAAGAAAGGGGGAGAACTGAAACAGTTCAACTTCTCCAACTAGAAATGATAACTGAAAGATTTATCGGTTACAATAGTATCAAAAATAGTACAAGGGGGAAGCTATTTAAGTTTCAGTTTCCTTTCCCTTTTCTGATTTATCCCTATAGGCTGTAACACTTGTAATGACCCAAATGAGTTCTTCATGCATGTTGACGTAGATGTTAGTGTATCGAATGAGCCACCTAGAATGTTCCTTGGTGAGAACCTTAATGGCATCATTCTGATCTTTCAGTTCTTCCATTGCTCTAAAAATGCATCCACTCAATTATTGGAGTTCTGGTATTTTGTCTAGATGAGAGGCAGAATCTTCTATCAGTTTATGCAAATAACCAAAAAATGAATTTTGCATATTGGCTACTCTGATTATTGATTTGCCCTGACCACTGGTCTTTGATTATGTATGAATCCCGAAAAGGAGCTTGAAATCTTTTCTCTGCTCTTCTTTGATCTTGAAATCTATCTATTGTAATCATGCTTCGGCCTGGATGACCATTTTGATCTTAAACTCTAGGCTCTGAATCCATTCGATCAAAGGCTCATCTCCTTTCTGTAAAATCTTAGCTTTTAAAGCTTCTTTAGTCTTCATCTTTACTGCCACATGCAGCATAACTATACATTCCTAGCACTTCACCTTCTCTGATGTGAGAGTCTGTAGGTTCGTAAGAATGTTATTTCTCTCTACCTCCAACCTTAGAAGGGTGTTACCTAGTTGTTTAACCACTGCTATTCCCTCATAATCGAGCCTCTCGATCCACCGTTTACCAATCTTCCCATAATGTCGGTCTTCTTGAAACTTAGCCAGAATGGCTTGGTTCTCCATAGCACTAGGGTCAAAGGTGGTTTGGGTGCTGGGAAGTGAGGAGTTTCTTGATGAAGTTGGTCAACTCAGCCACTTCTGCCTTAAGTTGAACTTTGGTAGTCTTGAGCTCCTCGAGCTCTTCTTCTATCACTACATTGGTAGATTTCCACCAATCTACCTTGGTGTCATGATGAGCCAAGCTCATATCAAATGACTGCAAATAAAGTCTAAAGCAGTCAAATCTTCAAATTTACCTTCCTTAGTTGGCTTGGCCACTTCCATGGTGAAGTGCCCAGTCTCAGGATCCTGACCCAGAGTAGACATTGTCTTCACTTTATTCTATTTTCTCATAGTGGCATTGTCCTGAAAGGCTCATGACAGAGTGTCTTTACTGGAAGCCCCTTCTTCTGCCATCTTCCTCTTGTGTTCCAGAGTATGTTCTATCCATGACTCTGGACTAGTAACTTTGTTGGCAGAAACCAACTCCTCAATGAACAATTTCCTAATGACTGGAGGTGTAGCCTTTGGTCTTGAAGTAAATGGATTTACTGAAGTAGGAGAAGAGGACACCAACTTGGCTACTGAAGCAACCCTCTGATTCTTTCTAGCTTCTCCTTTTGATTCTGTGGTTGAAGGAGTATCTTCACCTACTTCCACTATGATGGGAGACCCTCTCCTGGGAGAATGCTGGGTCAGGGTGTCAACCAGTACATCTACTATGACTATTTTTACTGACTGCTCTGGTTCTACATCCCTGGTGAGCTCCTTTTTTTTTCTAAAATTTGGCAGTGGACCTTCTCCACAAGTCTTCTCCAATGTGATTGTTTTCTCAAGAGGTTCATCACCTCCTCCCGCCGACTGGGTTGATCTTTTAGCAACGGTTGGAATTGTCACTGACAAAGTGGTTGAGGTACCAGCAGTATCCTTTGCTAGGGTTCGCTGAGTAGGAGGCTTCCTTTATGATCTCTCCCTTTGTCCTGCAGTCCATTCAACCCACTGTTCTATTCTTTTGTAGATACCTCCCATTAGAGTTGGCAAATCACTAATGGCTTGGTCCATCATGGGTTCAGAATTGACAGGGGAGAGCTTTATCTCCTCTAGATATGTATCATCATACATATGATTTCCATCATCTTCCAACCCCTCTACTGCAATGTTAACATTAAACTTTTTGACTTTTTCAATAGTTAACTCAGCGTAGAATCTCTCTCTGCTTTCCAAATCATCCTTACAATTAGCCCAATAGTCTTCAATATCATGTACATGATGAATTCCATAATTCATTTGCAATACATCCTTGGCATAGTTCACTGGATCATATTTCAGTCTCAAGACATTGTAGGTTTCCAAAGAAAACTTCTTTGAGAATTTCCTGAGAACATTCTTCACCTCTGACTGGGATGCACAGCTGTAAGCTCTGATGGTCATGGGGAAATCATATCCATTCTTCTTAGCCTCAACACAGAGTAAGTTCACCTAGAGTGCTTGCCTCATTACTTCAATTAGCATGATCATATCAGTAGGATACCTGGGTAGCTTTAAAGGGAAATCATCAAAACCTGTAAGATGAAGATATGAGAAACCTCTAAATTGAATGAAATAGCATCCAAATTGGCTGATGAAAGCCATGGATTTGGGGGATAATCTCCTCTCTGGACATCCTTGTAACTCCTTTCACAATCTCATTGTGAATGCATCATTAACCCGAAGATACTTAGCATAACTATTATGTAATTGCAAAGAGGGGAAAAATTCATAACTCTTGACATCATCAGGGAATTCCTCTAATCTGGGAAGACCTGGCCAAATTTGGAGTTTAGAGAGAATGTATAAGAGGACTGAAGACAAGTAAAATTAATTCTAGTGTTTAGCTCTATCTACGGCCTCTAAGAGATTCTCACTTACCATAAGTGCCCAATCTATGAAGTGATGCTCGGAATAGATTACCTGAACCAGGAAGAAGTGATGGTTGACAAAATTGAGTGCCTCACTCTCACCTCTGATCCTGTGGAGTAACACCAAAATTTCAATGATCTCCAGCTTCATATTAGTGTCATATAATCTCTTTGGCAACTTCCCTTTGGCATTCTTGGGTTCTTGAAACCATGCTTTCATTATCTCTTTCTTCCACGCTAACTTTTTAGCAATATATTCAGTCACTGCTTTACTGTATGTCATTTATGAATACTCAGCATGCTTTGGGATGCAAAGTGAGTTTTGGACTGATTCCCTATCAATAGATAACAACATCATATCATTAGGCAAGAGAATTTTACTGGTATCTGGGTTGTATCGAGCGATGCATTCCTGAATTGATTCTGGGGCTTGAACAGCCACAGGAAAACTAGCGGCCTCAACTAATCCACTCTCTTTCAACTTCTCTATAATAGGATGTATCTAGTCCACTTTCAATCTATTTTGGAAGTTCTACATGTCAAAGAACTTCAGAGATGTATTCAAAATCTTATACCATTCAGAAGTAATGTCGTACATTCCATCGAATCCCATGAATCTGGAAGCCATGCTTTTGATGACTTGTATTTCAAAATTAGAATTATCTCTTAGGGATGTGGGAGAAAAGAATAGCTAAAATATGAGACTTAGAATTCAAAACAATTTGGTGAGTAAATGGTGGCTCTCGTTCACAGCTTTCAACTGATTTTATAACTTTTGAATTCTTACCGTTAATGGCTGACTTCCCATGCCACATGAATTAAAAGACCCCAACATTAATGAAAAATCCCGTTATGAAGTAAAATGGCTTTCTTTGAATTAATTACCTTGCTTTTATGGGCCGTTAAGAAATGTCTTTTCACTTTTAGTAACCACAACGGTAACTTTTCTGAGGTAGCGGAATATCACTTTTCTACTTCTCCTTTGGTAGAGAAGTGCTTTTGGAGTGCTCTCAGTTTAGAAGTCTGCCAAGGAAAAAATTTAGTCTATCAGGATGCCAAAATGGCATGTTTCAATTTCATCCGCCTTCTTTATATCTCAGATACTTTATGAGACAATTTCTTCCTTGAAATCACTTTATTTAAATGGTTTGGTGGAAAACATACCCCGTGGGTCAAAACCCGCCTGTAGGAGTAGGGGAGAAGCCATTTTTCGCTTTTCCACCTTTAGTTTATTTCCTTGATTTCTTCTTATTGAATCATTTTCTTTGGCTTGTAGAGGTGTAATCCAGACACAACAGCCCTTCTTAAGCCTAATGGATCCATTTTAGCCCTATACTTCTTGTTGAGATATCACTTAGTAGTCATCGGTAGAAGATGCACTCTGTTGATACTTTTCCATGACTGGAGAAGCTCGAGCCTGATTCTATGCCAAGCTGCAAAATGAAGGATTACGGCTACATACTTCCATTGTGTGTAACACTGATGTTAGAAATATTTGAACCATAGCCTTTACCAGATTGGGAACTTAACCTACCCAAAGAATACATGAACTCATAAACAGAAACCCTCCAGTTCACAAAAGAGAAGGCAATTTGGAAAAAACCAGTAAAGGCTCCCTAGCCTAAGGGAAAGATTTCTAGACTTAGACTCAGGACTAACAAGAAGCTATCAAGACCACTACTATACATTAAACACTCACTTTGTCTGAAAGGTATGCAGACTAAAATTGGGGTAATAGCTGGCTCTGTCTGGGGACTTGGACATTCACAAGTCCAAGCAAGGAATATCAAATCTCTAGTTTTACAAAGCTCAACAAAAGGGGGCTCACAAAAAAAATAAAGCAAGACACGGAAAGGTAAAATAGGAAGGGAACCTAACTAGGAAAACAAAAGAAGGAACTAAATGTAACTATGGTACAATACAGGGTTACCTGTTTTCAATTTAAATCTGATAGAGCTTCAAATCCTGACTATTATAAGTCAGGGGTAGCACTTTGTCGTCTGGATATGTCAACTCGAAAGAATTCTTCTTGAATGCATGATGGATCTTGAAAGGTCCTTTCCATAGTGTTTTGAATTTTCCATGCATGCCCTTGGGTGCCCTATGCTTATCCCACAATAGCACCATGTCTCCTATCATAAATTTCTGGGGTCTGCTCTTTTTGTCAAACAAACTCGTTACTCATATCTGATGTTGTGTAATGTGGTTAACCATTTTCTCTCTTTCTTCTTCTAGTTTGTTTAGGTAAAGAATCCTCTTCTCTAAACCATTTTCATATATGCCATCTTCTACTGTCATTCTCAGTTTGCAGGTTGCTAACTCTAGTGGTAATGGAAGGTTGGCCTCTACTCCATAAACAAGTTCAAAAGGGGATACACCTATGGCTCTTTTGGGAGTCACTCTATCTGCCTAGAGGGCTTCATAGATTTTCTTGTGCCAGGTTCTCTGGTTGTCTGCTACAAGCTTCTTCATGATATTCACCAAGTTTTTATTGCTGGATTCAGCTTGACCATTCCCTTGAGGGAAATATTCAAAAAAATGACTGACCATGATGTCGTACTCAAAACAAAATTCAATAATTTCTTGAGAAGAAAATTATGTTGTGTTATCCATAACCAACTTAATAGGCACACCAAACCTTACCAGGATGTTTTCTTTGATGAATTCACATACTACTTCTGAAGTAGTCCTTTTGGTTTCCTTTGCCTCCACCCATTTTGTGAAGTAATCAGTCGCAGTGATTATGTAGGTATGGCCTGCACTGGATGTGGGGTTTATAGGACTAATAAAATTGAGAACCCATTGTTGAAAAGGACCTTCAATTATCACCGGTCTCAGAGGTAATGCTTCTAACTGTGGCTGTCCAGTAAACATTTTGTATTTCTCACACTTTCCTACCCAGTGGTAAGCATCTCTAAACATTCCTGGCCAGTAATAGCACTTCCTTAGAATCTTGAATGCAGTGACTGATGAGGAGAAATGTCCTCTATAGGCTTCATCATGAAATTATTTTAACAACTTCTCTTGTTGTTGTCTATCGACACATTGGAGAAAGGTCAAGTCTATTGATCTCTTATATAACCTGTCTTCCCAGATAACATATTTAGAAGACTTTAGTTTTAGGTCTCTTCTTTGCTTGGATGTCAAACCTTCAGGGCATTCACCATATGTAAGGAAATATATGATGTTTTCAAACCAGGGGTCTTGCATACTTACTGCCAAAACCAATTGTGTAGCTTTTGGATCTTCGCCTACTTGGTTTTCCACCATTTCCCTGCATAGTGCATTGCCTCTTACCAGCTTTGTGGGCTTGATCTCTACATCATATTCTTGTGTTTTAGCTACCCATGCTCCTCTGTTGTTGCATCCTACATCCTTGTGAGTCAATATTCTCTTTAATAGGATATCAGGTACATACATAATAGAATTTGAGTGTAAGATGTAGAATCTAAAATTCTTTAAAGCCTTAACAACTATGAAAGTGTGTTTTTCAGTTTTGGAATATTTCATCTCATGATTTTTTAGAGGTGTGCTCATAAAAGCAATAGGAGCCTAGACTCCCTCCTCATTTTCCTGCATGAGAATGGCTGATAGAGTATGTTCAGAAGAATAACAATAGATTACAAAGTCTTTCTTGTTATCTAGGTGACATAACACCGGAGCATTGGCTATGGAATTTTTTATGTTTTTGAAGGCTTTCTTACCGGGTTCATTCCACTTGAAATTCACATTTCCCTTCATCATATCAACTATACATTTAGTAATTTCTAAAAAATATGGAACGAACCTCCTGAGAAAGTTAACCTGACCAAAAAAATATTTTACTCTAGTTTTATTCATAGGTAAACTCAATTTTTGAATAGCTCTGACCCTTTCTGGATCGATTCTTATGCCTTCTTGGGAGACAATGTGACCTAGAAATTTTCCCTTAGTTACATAGAAGACTAACTTCTTGGGATTTAATGAAATCCCATCCTCCCAATGCCTTTGCTAAAATTTCCTTAAGTCATTTATATGATCTACTCTTTTCCTAGAGAATACAGTAAGATCATCCAAATACATACCAATGATTTTATTCTTCATGTCACTAAAGGAAAGGTCCATACCTCTCTGAAAAGTAGCTCCAGCGTTGATCAGCCCAAATGGCATTCTGTAGTAAGCAAAAGTGCCCCACGGGGTGGTGAACGCCATTTTATGTTGGTCTACTTTCTCAACTTCTATCTTATTATATCCTGAAAAACCATCCAACATAGACATCATTTCAGATCCAGCTACAATCTTTAGTAAGTGATCCATATTGGGAAGAGCATAATTATCTTTCAAAGAAGATTGGTTAAGATTTTTGAAGTCTACACAGATTCTTATCTCTCTTTTCTTCTTCCTCACAGGCACTATGTTTGCCAACCAGGTACAGTGGTGTATAGGATAGATGATCCTTGCTTTAAGCATTTTATCTAATTCCTTGAATATTGTGTCTGCAACTTTGGGATTATAGTTCCTTTTCTTTTTCTTGAATGGGGTAGCTTCAGGTTTTAAGGGGATTTGATGCTTGAATTTCCCACCCATAAAACTTTTTAGGTATTCATAGCTCCAGGTGAAAACATCTGAGTATTCTAGGAAGAGTTTCCTTGCCTCATTTTGTTCTTCTTTAGTACAACACTTCCCAATGTTGATCATCTTGGGATATTTCTCAGTTCCAATATTCATTCCTTCATACTTGCCAGTAGTAGGACCTCTTTCGATTCTTTTCTTCTTCACAAATGTGTCGTGCCTGTTGAAGATTTTTTCAAGAGTAACTAGATGGGGTGGGATGATATTACCTTGCAATTGGATAATATCTGACTTATCTTTCTTTTTCTTATCTGGATGATCTCCTTTATGATTGCCACGGACCTCTTTGTGGAAGTCACCACCAATCTCTAGAAAGAGAAGGAGATTCTTGTCATCTTCGAACACTTGCTAATCTTCCACATTGTCAGGTACAAATGGTCGATATATGACTTCCACTTGGTACTTCTTGTCTTTGAATTCCTGATGGGGAAGGAGTAGTGAAGCTGACACAGCCAAGGAGTCTTCTTTGTAATTCAACTCTCTTAGCACTGATTCAATAGAGAATGCATCCAGTGTTTCTATCTCATCCCATACTCTATTCATGTAGTTCTTCAATCTATGATTCTTAACAGAATATTGAATCTTAACTTGATGAACGATAAGCTCTGCATCACCACGAGCTCTCAAAATATTCATGCCTTTTTCCTTTGCTACAACTATTCCTAATAGGAGGGCCTCATATTTAGTAGTATTATTGGTATTTACGAACTCTAATTTATAATCCATAGGCTTTCATATTCCATCTGGTGATATCAAGACTACACCTACGCCAGATCCTGATGAAGCACAACTCCCATCAAATTCAAGTGTCCAGATTTGAGATGACTCCTCTTCGATAGAAAATTCTTTTCCCCATTCTCTTGGTTTCACTTCCTCATCAAGATCATCAGTAAATAGCATATATTTGCCAAATTCTAATTCTTGATACAGGATTTGGGCTTTAGGATCATCTGACTTCATCACTGTAAACTTAGCTTTCTCTTCTGGGACCAATTTAATCTTTTTATTACCCACCAGGATTAAAGCTTGAGACCAATAAAACTTTATTTCCCCTCCTAGATCTATGCAGAAACTCCTACTTAGAAACAAACCATAGCTAGCAGGTATATCAGCAACTAGAATTGTTAACAGTGTCTTCTTCCCATGGTGCCCTACCAGAGCCACTTGAGCATCCTTAATTTTTCCAACCAGAGGTACTTACTTGGAGTCCATTGAATAGCACCTAACATGAGCTTTAGTAAGGGTAAGTCCCAAAGCTTTAGTTACTATTGATCGCATCACATTATCTAAGGCTCCAGAGTCTATTATACAAATGCTCAACTTTCATCCATTAATATATAAAGAAACATAAAATGGATCAGGCTTCTGACTCAGGAAAGTAGCTAACACAGATGATTCACCTTGCTCAATGGGTTCCACAAAAATTGACTCATTTTCTATAGTAGTCATGACGTTCTGGTTTAGGTTCTAATTCCCTTCAATACAGTAATCTACTAATTTTTGCAATTCTATAGGATTGGCCTTGAGATAATCTATGGGAGAGATTTGAATTTGAGAGTCCTTACAGAATTAAATAATGTCAAAAGAGTTCTTCTCCTTACCTAGTTGTAGAATTATCATGCCTTGATTTGCTTCCTTAGAGTTGGAGGTAGACGCTTCATTACTTTTAGGTGGGGGGAAGGGGTAGGACCTTTATCTTTCTGGCTCTCGGTCAAGACTATATAGGAAGTCCCATCTATGGTCGTATAACATGTTTCTCCTTCTTTAGAATCAGACTCATACTCTAAATATAAATTTTTAGAGTCGCCATGCGAGTATGAATCTAGTTCGGCTCCGGAGACCCCAGCATTCCATTCATCAGTCTGATGCATTTTCCAAGCACGGGCTACATCAGGGAAGCTTTCTCAATCATGATCTATAGTTAGATGAAAGGCACACATATTCCCTCTTTTAGGGGGGCTTCAATAGCTAGTCTTTGTGGTGGACAAGTTAACTATAGTTCTTTACTATCAGCATTCCTCCCATCATTGCCCCTTCCAGGTTTCTCTTGATAGTTTTGTTGATAAGGGTTACTAAATCTAGGAAGTTTCCTTTTGAAGGCAATGAATTCATTTGACAATTTTTGGATCATCTCATCAGACGATGTAGTACCACTAGTACTGGCTCTTGACTGGATTTCTCTATTCCATTTCCCAGATGAGATCATGTGGTCTTTGAGTTCCATGGCAGTTCTCTGTGTAGCATCCAAACCTGCAGGATTAACTCTTCTTAGATCATAAATGATTTTTGGTGGCATAGCACTTGTAAAGAATGTTTTCAAATTTCCCTTCGTAGGCCTGTCAGCCACTGGAATATGATTTACAAGCTTATTGAATTTAGCTATGAAATCTCTCATACTAATAGAAGGCTCTTTCTTAATAGAGGTTAATTGCGTCAATAGAGCATGCTCATCTTCCACAATTTTGAACCTTCTTTCAAAATCAGCTCTCATGGAGGCCCAGTCTGTAATAGAATAATTTGGTAGGTGGTGAAACCAATCAGAAGCACCCTCGACAAGGGTCTCAAAAAATAATCTAACAGCCACATCCTCTTCTCGTACTGCTGTGATATTGACAGAAGCAAAGAATGTAGCAATATTTTCGTCCATAGATACTTTCCTGTATCCCAAAAATTTAGGAAAATTCTTTCTAGATCCTGAGGGAAGAGAATTATATGCTGCTAATTATAGGGGTTTGACTATAGCATCCCAAGGGAGTTCCATTGTTACTTAAGGTAAATAAGGGGTTAGATTGATAACATGAGGAGCAACTACTCCGTGTAACGTTAACACTTGGCAAGTGGCCGATAGAAGAGTAGACTACTTAGGGGGTGAAGAAGGTATGCTCTTGCTTTTTGCAGTTCTATTTCTTCGGCGAGGTACTTCAAGTAGAGAAAAATTAATATCCACAAGTCTCTCAAAGACTGGGTCTGTACTTCCTTATTTCTTTGTGCTCTTGAGAAATATTGTAGGCTCCATATTTTGGACTAATTCTATGGCCTAACTTCACACTCAACTTGGTGCTATGCTCTTCTTTAATTTCTCCTTCAGAATTCTCTTTCAAGCACTTCTGCTTTGGCTTCTTCTTGCTCTAGCACTTGACTAGCATTTCTATAATGTTCGGTGCTTCTTCTGTTCCTCCAGGCAAAAGTATTCAGTGAGGAAATAAGGTCCTCTTGATCATCTTGAAAACCAAGATTTGGTTGGAGTACAAGAATTATATTTTCATGGGAAAGCACCATCTTTCCTCATGATATGCTTTTGGTGTAACAAATTTTCATCTCCCCAGCAGATTTGCCAAAAATCTGTTAGTAAACAAATTGTTCTTTTCAAATTAACTCTAAAACACCCAAAATACTTAAGAACAATCAAATATAATAGTGGGGAAATTGTTATTGAAAGAACCAATTTCCCTCTGAATTTAAAGGTACAGCTCCCTCATATGAATGATTTTCAGTGAATCTTTCTCTTTCCTAATCTAACAGGGGTATGTTCTTAACCCGATAACAAAAGAGGCAAACCAAGCTAATCCTAGGCAGGAAATAGCTCAGGCAGGACGAATTTCACTCTAAATCTAGCCAACCCTGAGATTTCATTAATCAGATTAACTCCCAAAATTGGTAATGCATGAACTTCTACTGAAAATACAGATGCAAGACTAAAAACTAATGATGAAACAATAATGAATCAATCTATATCATGAGAATGTTTCCCAAATTTAAGATAACAACGAGTTTCCCCTTTTTCTAGTCGTATCAATTCATAATACAAAGCTCTGGTTCATACATAGATTGTCAATCCAACTTCAAAGAAACATCTGAATTCAACAGAAAGATAAATGCAATGCAGATGGAACAGATAAAATAATGGTATTCATACATGCAAATTTGACTCAACAAAATGCTATCCTTCACACCAAAATTTAGCTGACCTTTGTATTGATTTTGGAAATAGTACATCCTGATTGGGCCATTACAAGAAAGGGGGAGAACCGAAATGGTTCAAATTCCCCAACTAGAAATGATAACTAAAATATTTATCAGTTACAATAGTATCAAAAATAGTACAAGGGGGAATCTATTTAAGTTTTAGTTTCCTTTTCCTTGTGTGATTTAGCCCTATAGGTTGTAACAGCTGTAATGACCCAAATGAGTTCTTCATGCCTATTGACATGGATGTTAGTGTATTGAATGAGCCACCTAGAATTTTCCTTGGTGAGAACCTTAATGGCATCAGTCTGATCTTTCAGTTCTTCCATCGCTCTGAAAATGTATCCACTCAATTGCTAGAGTTCTGGTATTTTTTCTAGATGAGAAGCAGAATCTTCTGTCAGTTTATGCAAATAACTAGAAAATGAATTCTACATATTGGCTACTCCAATTATTTCTTTTCCTTGACCATTGGTCTGTGATTCTGTATGAAGCCCTAAGAGGAGCTTGAAATATTTGCTCTACTCTTCTTTGATCTTGACATTTGTCTGTTGCAATCTTGCTTCGGCCTGGATGGTCATTTCAATCTTAAACTCTAGGCTTTGAATCCATTCGATCAAAGGCTCATCTCCTTTCTGTAAAATCTTAGCTTTTGGAGCTTCTTTAGTCTTCATCTTTACTGCCACATGCAACATAACTATACATTCCTAGCACTTCACCCTCTCTGATGTGAGAGTCTGTAGGTTCGAAGAAATGTTATTGATCTCTACCTCCTACCTTGGAAGGGTGTTACCTAGTTTTTCAACCACTGCTAGTCCCTCAAACTCGAGCCTCTTGATCCACCATTTACCAATCTGCCCATAATGTTGGTCCTCTTGCATCTTAGCCAGAATGGCTTGGTTCTCCATAGCACTAGGGTAAAAGGTGGTTTGGGTGCTGGGAATGCTTGCAATCAGACTAAAGAGTTGCCTGATGAAGTTGGTCAACTCATCCACTTCTTCCTTAAGTTGAACTTTTCGCATTATTGAGCTCCTTGAGCTCTTCTTCTATCACTACATTGGTAGATTTCCACCAATCTACCTTGGTGTCATGACGATCCAAGCCCATATCAAATGACTACAACTGAAAGTCTAAAGCAGTCATATATTCAAATTTACCTTCCTTAGTTTGCTTGGCCACTTCCATGGTGAAGTGCCAAGTCTCAGGATCCTGACCCAGAGTAGACATTGTCTTCTCTTTCTTTTGTTTGCTCATAGAGGCTTTGGGCTAAAAGGCTCGTGAAAGAGTGTCTTTTCTAGAAGTCCCTTCTTCTACCCTCTTTCTCTTGCATTCCAGAGTATGTTCTATCCATGACTCTGCGCTAGCAACTTTTTTGGCAGAAACCAACTCCTCAATGAACAATTTCCTGATGACTGGAGGTGTAGCCTTTGGTCTCAAAGAAAATTGATTTACTAAAGTAGGAGAAGAGGACACCAACTTGGCTACTAAAGTAACCCTCTAATTCTTTCTAGCTTCTCCTTTTGATTCTATGGTTGAAGGAGTATCTTCACCTACTTCCACTATGATGGGAGACCCTCTCCTGGGAGAATCCTGGGTCAGGGTGTCAACTGGTACATCTACTATGACTTCTTTTACTGACTGCTCTAGTTTTGCATCCTTTGTGAGCTCCTTTGTTGTTCAGAAATTTAAGAGTGGACCTTCTCCACAAGTCTTCTCCAATGTGATTATTTTCTTAGGAGGTTCATCACCTCCTCCCGTCGGCTGGGTTGATCTTTTAGCAACGGTTGGAATTGTCATCGACAAAGTGGTTGAAGTACCAGTAGTATCCTTTGTCAGGGTTCACTAAGTAGGAAGCTTCCTTTCTGATCTCTTCCTTTGGCCTGTATTCCATTTGACCCACTATTCTATTCTTTTGTAGATACCTCCCATTAGAGTCAGCAAATTGCTAATGGCTTGGTTCAGCATGGGTTTAGAACTGACAGCGGTGAGCTTTATCTCCTCTAGATTTGTATCATCATACATATGATTTCCATCATCTTCTAACCCCTCTACTGCAATGTTAACGTTAAACTTTTTGACTTGTTCAATAGTTAACCGGGCGTAGAATCTCACTCTCCTTTCCAAATCATCCTTACAATTAGCCCAGTAGTCTTCAATATCATGTACATAATGAATTGTGTGACTCATTTGCAATACATCCCTGGAATAGTTCACTGGATCATATTACGGTCTCAAGACAACGTAGGTTTCCAAAGAAACCTTCTTTGAGAATGTCTTGAGAACATTCTTCACCTCTGACTGGGATAGATAGATGTAAGCTCCACTGGTCATGGGGAAATTGTATCCCTTCTTCTTAGCCTTAGCATAGAGTAAGTTCACCTAGAGTACTTGCCTCATTACTTTGATCAGAATGATCATATCAGTAGGATACCTGGGCAGCTTCAAAGGGAAATCATCAAAACCTGTAAGATGAAGATATGAGAAACCTCTAAATTGAATGAAATAGCATCCAAATTGGCTGATGAAAGCCATGGCTTCAGGGGAGAATCTCCTCTCTAGACAGCCTTGTAACTCCCTGCACGATCTCATTGTGAATGCATCATTAACCCAAAGATACTCAGCATAACTATTATGTAATTGCAAAGAGGGGAAAAATTCATAACTCTTGACATCATCAGGTAATTCCTCTAATCTGGGAAGACCTGGCCAAATTTGGAGTTTAGCCAGAATTTATAAGAGGACTGAAGACAAGTAAAATTCATTCTGGCATTTAGCTCTATCTAGGGCCTCTGAGAGATTATCACTTACCATAAGCACCCAATCTATGAAGTGATGCTAGGAACATATTACCTAAACTAGGAAGAAGTGATTTTTGACAAAATTGAGTGCCTCACTCTCACCTCTGATCATGTGGAGTAACACCAGAATGTCAATGATCTCTGGCTTCAGATTAGTGTCGTATAATATCTTCGACAGCTTCCCTTTGGTGCTCTTGGGTTCTTGAAACCATGCTTTCATTATCTCTTTCTTCCAGATGGGATTTTTAGCAATATATTTAGTCACCGCTCGACTGTATATCATTTATGAATACTCAGCTTGCTCTAGGATGCAAAGCGAGTTCTGGACTGATTCCCTGTCAATAGATAACAGCACCGTATCATTAGGTAAGAGAATTTTCCTGGTATCTGGGTTGTATCGAGAGATGCATTCCTAGATTAATTCTAGGGCTTGAACAACCATGAGAAAACTAGTGGCCTTAGCTAATCCACTCTCTTTCAACTTCTCTATAATAGGATGTATCTGGTCCACTTTCAATCTATTCTGGAAGTTCTGCATGTCAAAGAACTTCAGAGATGTATCAAAAATATTATACCATTCAGAAGTAATGCCATTCATTCCATTGAATCCCATGAATCTGGAAGCCATGCTTCTGATGACTCATATTTCAAAATTAGAAGTATCTCTTAGGGATGCGGGAGCAAAGAATAGCTAAAATATGAGACTTAGAATTCAAAAAAATTTGGTGAGTAAATGGTGGCTCTCGTTTACAACTTTCAACTGATTTTATAAATTTTGAATTCTTGTCGTTAACGGCCAACTTCCCACATCACATGAATGAAAAGACCCCAACATTAATGAAAAAGCCCGTTATGAAGTAAAACAACTTTATTTGAATTAATTACCTTGCTTTTACGGGCTGTTAAGAAATGTCTTTTCACTTTTAGTAACTGCAACAGTAACTTTTTTGAGGTAGCGGAAAATCACTTTTCCACTTCTACTTTGGTGGAGAAGTTCTTTTGGAGTGCCCTTGGTTCAAAAGTCCGCCAAGTAAAAATTTAGTCTATCAGGATGCCAAAATGGCATGTGTTGATTTCATCCACCTTCTTTATATCTCAGATACTTTATGAGACAGGTTCTTCCTCTAAATCACTTTATTTAAATGGTTTGGTGGAAAACATACCCTATGGGTCAAAACCCGCCTGTAAGAGTAGGTGAGAAGCCATTTTCCGCTTTTCTACCTTTGGCTTATTTCCTCGATTTCTTCTTATTGAATCATTCCCTTTGGCTTGTAGAGGTTTAATCCAGACACAGCAGCCCTTCTTAGGCCTAACAAATCCATTTTAGCCATGTACTTCTTGTTGAGATATCACTTAGTAGTCATCAGCGGAAGATGCACTCTGTTGATACTTTTCCGCCAGTGGAGAATCTCGGGCCCGATTCTCCACCAAGCTGCAAAATGAAGGATTATGGCTACATACTTCCATTGTGTGTAACACTGATGTTAGAAATATTTGAACCACGACCTTTACTGGATTGGGAACTTAACCTACCTGAAGAATACATGAACTCATAAACAGAAACCCTCTGGTTCACAAAAGAGAAGGCAATTTGGAAAAAATCAATAAAGGCTCCCTAGCCTAAGGGACAGATTTCTAGACTTAGACTTAGGACTAACAAGAAGCTATTAAGACCACTACTATACATTAAACACTCACTTTGTCTGAAAGGTATGGAGACCAAAAGTGCGGCAATACATATATATGATAAGCCCTACCAAGCCGGCTTGAATATGCTTCTAAATAAGTAATAAATCACAATTTAGTCAGCCTCATATAACCAATTAATTATAGAATGTAAACCACTGTTAGTCGGTTGACACTACATAATCAACTTAGTTAATACTGAGTTTCTTTAATGCATGACCATGACTGAAATGCCCAAGTGACTCGGTCAACACTGAACATCTTTAATACCTAACTGGTCTTGGTCAACACTGAAAAACTCTTTCCATTCATCAACTGTGCTCGGTCTGAATGTAGACATTTGTGTAACATCACTACATAAGTGTATATACATGTGTAACATCAATGAAAATATACAATTGAATAATTTTATTCAACACATACATCCTCCTTTTCCCATCTTTTATCTTTACTATTAAATTAATTCCATTTATCCATATGAACCTAGCATATCCCTTACTAATTATCCATCCATTATCATTATCCCACATAATTTCATCCACTTTATCGATATTTTATCTTGACATCCAATCCATATCCTCCATCTCATATTCCTTGTCCAATTACATTTCCTCCATCCCCCATCCATAATCCTATACAAGTCCATCCTCCTTTCCATGTCTTTTATCTTGGTTATCCCATTCATTTCCTCAATACATTATTGATTATCTTTTTGAGCTATATCCTCTGTATCATTATCCCCTATCCTATTCATACCCTCCATCTTATATCCCTTATCCATGCACCTTTCACTTTCATACATTTTCTCTTCATAAAATCTAGAGGCACAAAAAAAAAATCCATGCATTCTTTGGACAATACAAGCCTTTATCCCATCGATTTATATCCTTTATACACTATCCATCCATCTCACTCATTGTATCCACTATCTCTCCACCCTTCATCCGCCTATAGGGGCATCATTTGCAACATAGTCCTTGGATCCTACTCAACTTATTCCCCATCCTTTAGTCCTCCACTCACATACCTTACACACCACCCTTCCATTTAATGCATCATTTATCCCCCATCTTCCCATCCTTCATTTTCCTCCTTCTAGTGCAGGTCATTTCACTCCTTTTCCACATAGTTCTTGAATCTCTATCTTGTAATCCCATATTACCTATCTATCCAATCCATAGTATCTATCCATCCATTCCATTGATCTATCTCCTATCCAAACCATCTCTCCATCCTTTCATACTATACCATTCCCAGGTTCTCCCTTGTCATTTTTCCAGATCAATTTTAACATTATCCATCTCTAAATTCAATCACATTCAATCCATTCCTTCTTTCCATTTCATGTCTAATGCATTTATATTTCTTCTTTCCTATTCAAATCACATGCTATTCCATCCATTTAGCCTTTTTTCCATCCTCTAATCTCATTCTATTCAATCCACTTATTCTCCTTTCATCTCATCCAATCACTTTTCCTCCTTTCATCTACTCATCCAAAAAATCCCTATAATCTGAAAACCTAAATCAATCCAATCAAGTGCAATCAATACTAATCCATGCAATCCAATCTTGCAGTCTAGCACATAATCCTTAATCAAGCCATCATCTTGATCCAAATCAGCTGATAATCTATGGATAAAATTTTAATCAAATCATCATCATTGGATGTATCCTTCCCAATCCTTTGGATGTGCATTGTTCTTATCATCAACTTTTCCATCCTCAATCAATCATCATCATCAATCGATCGATTTTTAGCTTGACTAGGGGCAAACTTTTGGTTTTCTTTTGGTTTATGTGCATACTTGCATGTTTCTTGTATGTGTTAGTATTATTTTCATTTATAATCATATTTTTATCCTATTCTCATGAGGTATCATGGTCTTTCATATCATGGTGTCATAATGAATATGGTTGTATTTGACCTTTTTTATTATGTACTTGACACCTTGCAATCTTGGTTCCTCATACCTTGGTGCATAACGTCAAGTACAATATCAAACCTAGATTTGTCACACCATTGTACCATGACTTTCTTCTATTCTTCATTCATCATCCATATCATTTTCCCTTTTCCATTCCACATTCCTATCAATTTCAAGAGCACACATGTGTTCTTCAAACCCACCTATCCTCTCAAGGGGGCATACCACTCCTTCCTCATCATCCTTCCTCATCCTTCCATGACTGGGGCATCATGCTACTAGTCTTATCCCTTTTATCCACTATGTTTTATTCTTCTTTGATATAACATCACTTCATGATGCTACATCAAAGAGGGGCAAAATGTAGACACCAAAATTTGTCCATATGAACGCAATTACCCTTATCCTAGCCAATTAAATGAATATTCATGATTTATTTAATCTTTTATTTTAACCTTCATTCCTAATTAAATAAATTTACATTTTTTAATTAAATTAGCTTTATCCTACCTTTAATTGAGTACATTCACATTTATTTAATAAGAATCCTCTTTATCCTGTATACTTGATTAAATAAATTTACATTTATTTAATTTTATCCTATCCCATTTCTCAATATTTTAATTAACCCTAAATTAATTAAACTAACCTAGCCTATTTTCCCTCACCCACTTATGCAATCCTAAAAAACCCACTTGTATCGTAACCCTTCATTCAATTAATTAAATGACTTTATTTACTTAATTAATCTCTTTTCTCCCACTTAGAATTAAATTGTGCATTTAATTTTATTTGAGCATATGGCTCCTAGCTTTAACCCTCACCTAACCTAACTTCCCTAACATAACCCATCCTTATAACTCAAACCAAGCCACTTTCCCACTAATTAATTCTAATCTCCCACAATGACTCCCTGATCATTTGCATAGTCCTAATCAAATAGATTAGCTAACCCAAGTCAACTCTTGTCCCATAACATTCCACTCCCCACATGTGTACTTACCTTGAGTCACTCAACACGTACACATTCATCCCCTCTCTTCTTTGAAATTTTCTCACACATGTGTGAGCAACCTTGATCCTTTCAACTCTAACATTGTCCCCCACCTAGAATTTATTGTCCCACTCCTCAAGGTTGCTCACACATGTGTGATAAACTCATCCCTTTTGAATTGTCAACTCCCTTGCTTATCTAGCCTCCACCTCATTTCCACATCATTTATCTTATGAAATCTTATCCCTCCATTCAAATTTAAATCTCAACCCTTCATTTCTCTTGGAAATCTATAAATTGAGATCCCTCTCCTCATTCAACATAGCATCTTCTTATGCATTGGCATGCTGCTAGTTTTGTGAGAAACCACATACCTTCGACAACAAATCATCTACACTTAGGTATTTTTGAGGTTTTCATGTTATTATTTTGAATAGGTTTCTTGTTTCTATTCTTCACATTTACATGCTTTCCATATCATTTGAGGTGTGTGTGATTGTGTAAGAATTAGTTTAGTTGCTTATTATTTGTTCTTTATTTACATTTTTACATGCTATAAGAATAGAATGGACCATGAGGCCAGGGGGCTGCTACAAATGAAGCATGAGGGATAGTATCCAGAGTTGCAGCTGGATCAAGACTCGAGAGAGAAGAAGAAGCTAAATTTTGAATAATATCATATTCAGCAACCAAATTAATAGCAAGGGTTTCATCTTCATCAACAGACTGTGAATCCTTAGAAGAAGAATCACAAGTATAGATTATCAAATGAACATCACTTGCATCCTTCCACCAAGTAGAAGCACATTTTTTATGCAGAAGAGCACTGTCAGTAGACATGTGTCTAGTAGAGAAGAAACATTGGCAATGGAAGAGAAGGACCTGATAATCCAATGCTTGAGTCCTTCGCCTCTCCTCGACCATGAGAACCACATCCCCTAAAAGAGGAGAGGAAATATCCATCTCAACCAAAATACGGGAAAAGTAGGATGGCTCATAGTATTTTTGCATCATCCACCTTCAAGAAATGGCCAAGAGATTTTCTGATGGCCTCATAAAAAGACATCTCCCAAAAATGGAATGGCATATTAGGGAGGTGAACCCACACTGAACACACATTGATTGGTTCAGTAAGAGGGTTAAAGGAGATTGCTCAGGGGTTAGTAGAAAGGGAGGGATTACCCCAAACCCACAACTTATTCAAAAAAAATTATTTTCTTTAAAAGAGAAAAATGTAGCAATAAAAAAACCCTTAGCACAAGGGTAGAGCTCAACATTACTAGAAACTAAGGGTCTCCAAGAGCTAGTAATCCAATAATGCAAATTCAGAAGAGAGGCCTAGAGGCTCATGAATCTGCAAACCAACTTGTGATGTTGGTAGAATTCCACATTGTCCACCACATCTAGACCAAAAACCTCCATAGGGGAGGCCTTGGAATAGGAAATAGGTCGAGATACAAATATTTTTTTTTTTGCACTCTCTCCATTTAAATCTTAAATAATTTTATAGATTCAAAGCACTAGTTGCCTATATTGACAAAGAGGGTGTTGAGCGTTGTTTTTACACAATTCAATTGCTAGGATCGCGAGATTTGATTTCCTCTCTTGAAAGAATAATAAATTTATTCCCAAGGTTCTTTGTGGTCATGGTACAACTTGATTGGTAACTCAGTTGAAGATAAATGTGAATGTTCACAAGGAGGCCTTTGTTGGTACTTTCAAGACGTCAAACTGCAAAACAACTTTAGTACTTTTTTGTATTTTCCAATTTATCAAAAGATTGTGGTTTACAAATGATGCAAATTTATGCTTAAAACTAAAGACGGTTTCAATTGCTTCAGATTCATAACAGAAAATTAAAAGATTTGGGTAACAAGAAAAAAGTAAATTGCTGAAAATGAAATCCTAACGGACATAAACCATTGTTAATCCTTCCTTGCAAATTTGAATGACGAAGAGATTTGGAGAAACCCACTAGATATAAATCAGACCACTTCACAATTATATACCCAATGGATGCAATCATTTAGAGAGAAAACATATTTTACACATGTAATATTTTCAAAATCCATCAAATCATGAAGTCACCAAGATGTGCACACATGAGACAGATTTATCATTGAACCCAAATGATGATCATTCCCATACATTCATCACAGCAAGGTAGATGAACAACATCAAACTCCAATTTAAAGAATCGCAGATTCAAGAAGACAATAACACAGTTGGTTGTTTGAAAGGAATGAATAAATGAACACACATTCATTAATTTTGCATAGATAGAAGAAAAACATCACACCATGAATGAAGCATCCATTGTAGATCTTTACTGCATCAAGAATTTGACCCTAATACATTTTTTTTCTTACAATATATAGAGTTATGATCTACAAACTCTGAACCCCAAAACTAGGGCATCAAAGACTCTAAAAACAATGAAAACAAACTAAAACTAAAGCTTTCTAAAGAAAGATACTGCTAAAATGATACTAAACTAATTGCATGGATCCTTGATCTATTGTAATCATCTTGCCTATGAAAATAGGGTCAAACTTCTTAAGAAATAAGAAAGAGATGAGCTGGAGTTCCCTTATTTGTAACCAGAGTCTTCTTCTTGATCTCTAATTTCTCCCTTGGAATCTTCATTGGGGTTCTCTTCAAGGTGGGAACTGATAGAAAGCCTTAGATCAATACAAAACAAACTCCAATTGTGCATCCGTCTGATCTAAAGTTCTATTTTCATGCAAAAAAGTGATCACACTGAAACGGCCCAGAATTTGAACCCTAACCTTTTCCCCAAAATTTTCCAAGTGCAAATTTGGCTAAGTATGGAACCAAAATTTGGGACCCCCAGAATTTCAGACTTTTGGAGGTTGAAAGACCAAAAAACTAGCCTTTGGAAAATGGCTAGGTATGGAATAATTCACCTCTCAAAAAATGGCTAACTCTGGATTGAACAATCAATTTGGGAACACCTATGGATGAGCAGCTCACAACCTCTGCACTATTTCTTTTACTTCCTCATAGTTCACTTCTTGCCTTTTCACTTTAGCAATGTGTCATTCTTGCTTCTCTCTGAAGATGGTCAATTGAGAAGAAAATAGCTTTATCTCTTCTTCGTGTTCAAAGATCCTTTGTATATCCTCCTTGAAGTAGAAAATGTGGTGTAGGTCCTCTTTAGTGCTAACTCATGCCAGAATACCTTTGAATTGTTGTATCACTTCTTTGGTCGAGCATAGAAGTTACCTTTTCTCATCTCGGTATAACTCTAAGTCAATACCTGCAAAAAAATTCTCTATTTCTTCTACCCATTCCATGATCTCCTTATGTTTTTGATGCACCTTCTCCAAACATTTCTCATGGAATTTTGTGGATTTTTCTATACTCTTGGTCCAGGTACTAAAGTTATCTATCTCTTCACCTTCATATATCTTGACCAAAATCCAGAAGCATTGTTTCTTGATTATCTTGAGATCCTATAAAGTTAATTGCCTTTGGGCCAATCTAGAGCCTAACCCTCCATCTCCTTCAATAAGATCCACCAAATGGGTGGCTTCCTTAAGGATAACCCTAAATGGATGAAAGATATCCCTAATCACCTTCTCTCCCCATTGTTCAAAATTGTTCTTCCAATCAGCACTTGCCTGAATGAAAGAATGGGTTACCCCTACTGGAAAGTCTGGAGTAGTTTTCTTCTCTAGTACGACCTTTAATGAGGCCTCTGGGAAATTTGGTTCAATGGGACCCACCATCTGATTGATGAATTTCTTCAGAGCCTCATTCTTCTCTGTCAGGGACTTGATAGTTTCCTCATCTTTTCTCATGAAACCTAGAGCATGTTTAAGCCCTAAAGCTGTCAGGGTCCTACTTCCTTCTCTTGTTGGTTCTCCCAGATCTACCTCTTCAAATGTATAATCTTCTAGGTTTATCTGCACTTGAGATGCACTGGTAGAAATAAATCCCACCTGTGCCTTCCAGCGACCCTTGGTGTCTTGAGTATCATATGATATGGGTATTTTTGGTATATTAGTCTCCTCTTGATGGAAGGCCTTCCCTAAGAATGACATATATATGCCTTCATCCTCTTCATCTGTGTAAGTTCTTTTTAGATGTTGAATCTCTTTAGTGAACCAAGTGGGTTTACTAAAGGCAGTAACCAGCTCATATGGGGTGATGTGAAGGAATGAAGCCAAGCTTTGTGGATTAGGGGTTACTCTCTCCTCTTTATTAGATTCTTCTTCATGTTCATTCTCTTCCCTAATTTCTTCCTAATTCACTTCTCCTTCATGTCTCTCTTCCTCTCCCTTCTCTTCTTCCCTTGTAGCATCATGTTCATCTTTATCTTTTCCTTCATCCCCAGAGGAACTGATTGATATATCTGCACTAAGACCTATCATAGCTTCTAGTGCAGTCTTGAGGGGAGGTGTAGCTTTTGTACTTACCAAAACTTGGGGATTCGGGCTAAAGGAAAGCAGAGGAATAGATGTTGGTGGAGTTGGAATTTGCATTGTATATGGGGGAGTGAAAATGGAAGGGGGCGCAGTTGGTGTGGGAGTTGGGAGAGAGGGTGGTGGAGTAGGAATGTAAAGTAGTGGAGTTTGTTTTGCACTTTCTCCTGCAGTCTTGTCTCCTTCTATGTTTTGGACAGCGCTAGCATCTTGAGTTATTTCCCTTTGGTTGGTGCTAGAATCCACTCCTGTGAGAGGCATGTTTAGTGCATGGTTTGTGAATTGGGATGAAGGTGGAGTAAAGATAACCTAAGGATTGATGGGTTCTTGTGCTCCTATGTTGATTCCTTCCATGGAGTCAGGTGTATCTTGTCCTAGATCTGCAAAACCCTCTAGGCCATCAAAATATGACATGAGGAATTCATCTGCAAAGAATATCTGAAGGACTATCCTCCTCCTTTCGATTCCCTATCCACTTCTTTGTGGTCTCATTTTTCCTTACAGTGGCTTCCCAAGATCTTGTCCTGATGATTAATGGCACCTCTTCTAGTTCTGGTTCCTCTTGCAGAGTCTCTAATTGGGGAGAGGCAGAACCTCTCTTCCTCTTATAAAACTTCTCTCTTTGTCCAATGATAGTAGGAGACGGGTTAGATGTGGAAGGACCTTCTCCTTGGGTGGCATGTGATGGTCCAAAAGGAGGATCTATCTTCCCTATCATCTTGGTCCTTTTGTGCCTAGGGTTGGAACCATATTCCACTGCACGTTCATGCCCATATGATGTTCCCAGGTTTTGGGGTGGGGCCTTCTTTAACTGGGGCACTGTAGGCCTCTCTTTGTGTTTCTTGTCCGCCTTCTTGGGTGGATCCATTTGTGTCTTTACAGGAATAGGATCTATTTGATAAGGCTTTTTGATCCATGCCATAGTTGCTCTGAGCACATGCCTTGCTTTAAATTCCAAGTTGTCATTTTCTTCTTTGTCTATCTGTGCATTCAAGATAGGCCTATTGTATACTTTATCAATATTATAAAGCGGCTCTAGCGCATTATCTGAATCTTTTTCCCAAACCTTGGGGGGATATTGACCTCTAAGGATGCTTGTGCTAATGTGAGGGACATCCTACAATAATCCTTGATTCTCACCTCATAGTCATCCACACAATTCATCCAATTATCTTCAATATGTGGCTCATGGATGTAGAGTTTACCAATGATATGGTTGTATGTGCCCATGGGGTCAAATCTGGCCTAGATTTGTGTATATGTTTGGAGTGGGCACTCGTCCCACTCAAAGGCCAATGACATGCAAATATTCATATCTTGGAGAGTGCAGGGGCCTATGGAAATGGGGAAATCCTAGCAATGCTTTTTCTTATTCTTGATATGTTCCTATGCATATGAGATCTGCCTAGCCATTTCAAGAATGATTACCCAATCATATGGGTACCTGGGTAGTTTCTTGGAGCTTAGGGTAGATCCTACCACTCTAATGTATGTGAAGGTTATGAATTGTATGTAATATGCCCCTACGGCCCTTATTCTGGCAGCAGCCTCCTCTGATAATCTCTTTATGTAGTCACCTTCTATGGACCTAATGAATGGGAAGATGAATGCATCATTCACTATTCTATAATCTAGTCTATTTTAAAGCATGTCGGTTCTTCTTATCAATTGTGGATAGACAATGAAGGGTCATTCATTTGGTTCACCAAAGGCTCCCCATTTTGTAAGCCTTGGATAGTCTGCTCTAGTGGCCAACAGGTACACTATCTATGAGGTCATATAAAACTTGGGATTATTGTTTACAGTAGTTAGTTGCTCATCCATATTATCACTTAGGATGGTAGCCTAATCAAATCTGGCCTTGCGGTTCCTTATCTTCTCTATTAGTAGGATAATCCAGCTCTCGAGTTAGATGGACTGAGGTAGTCTGTATACTCGGCTTATCAATGTGATTTTTACTTGGATGTCATCTCTCAAGTACCCCCTTCTTAGGTCTATTTTATTTATCTTGTTCTTTGGGAGAGGTTTGAGAAGGTATTCCTAATTGGAAATTTCATAGGCCTCTTTAGTCTTGTTTATGAACCATCTCAAGACCTTTTCTATGGAGAATTCATAGAACTTATCATGCCCTTCAAAAGATGGAAGACATCTTTGATGTTGTCTTGCCTAAGGTCAAGAACCACCTTTCTATCTGTGTTTTTGACCACCCTCTCATCTGGTGTGTAGTGGTTGGTCAATGTCATGATGAGCTCAGAGGACAGGACCAACACCGGGTGTGCTGCTACATTGACTAGGCTTGACAAGACCAAGGAGGTGCAATCTTCAGATCTACCTGTTTCTCAAGAACATCTTACCAAGAATTCATCCCAGTCCACGTTCCTGATGTTCGTATCAGTGATTTCCTGGTGCTTATTCTTGATCTTTGAAGGGGGATGATACCCTTTAAATAGGTACTTCATTGGTGATGCTATGTGGTTTTCAGGCATTCCTGCGAGGAAACATGCAAATATCAGTATCTTTATTGAAGAAACTACTAAAGAAAGAAAGAAACAAAAACTACAACTAAGAAATCTAGAAGAAGATGGATCTTTAAGTAGCTAGAAATGAAACTTATAGCTATTTTCGGTCTTTCAGACTTTCAGACTCTGAAGACAAGATCGGGGTGCGAAAGGCCAAAATTCAAAGATGAGGCTTTGGAGAAGCAATTTTTTCAAACTTGTTGAGTGTGAAAACTGTGCAAAAATTTGTGGTGTAAAAACCTCAAATCTTGAAAAGACTTGGGGGGCTGATGAACTATTTTTGTCCTTTTAGTGTGCGAAGGTCTGAAGAAAGTGTTGGAGTCTCAAACTCTAAAACTTCTGGGAGGGGTGACCTTTTCTTCATGGTTTTGGAATTTTGGTGTTTCAATGGTGTTTGATTTTTCGAAATGCCAAATGTCTAAACGTGCGAAACTGCACTTAGAAAACTCTGGCGAGGGGGTTGTTTTTGGCCTTTTGGAGACCAAAAACCTATGACTTGGCTGCAACACAAAAAAACCTAACCCTAAAACAACACGTGAAAAATGCAAAACAAAACAAGAGAGGTCGCGACCTGATCAGAGGTCCAAGGGTGCAAACCCTAGAGACCTAGGAGGGAGCACAAGATGGCCTAACAACAACAGACAACAAAAATACACAAAAAAAAAAAAAAACCAAAAAACTAAACCTAACCCAAAACTCGAATGAAGAATGGAAAGGAGAGCAACAGAGACCCTACCTGCAAAGGCACGAGGATAGGGGAGGCCAGAAGGTTTCCAATCATAGAGAGGATTGATGTGGCAACGAATGGCAAGGAGGTGAGGAAGTAAAATGGTGGGCACATTAGGAGATCAAAAACGCAGGCGAAAGACAAAAAACCAAGTGACGAGAAAAAGTGCTCGGGCCACTTTTATATCCTGTGGGGTGACATCACCTACTTTGGGGTTTTGGAGGTCAAAACTCTAAATTCTGGTGGCCTCGCCCCTTTCATCATTTCAGAGACCAAAACACCAAAAGGTGTGGTCTCGGCCTTTCGGCCTTCAATTTTTCATCTTTTCAAAGGTTGGAGGACCTCCAGATGTCTGAAATGCCAAAACTGCAAAAGAGCCAAAAAGCACCCTTGCTTCCTCAATAGGCCCCTCCAAAATCAGAGTTCAAGGAACATGGGGAGGGGCAGACCAAAAAAAAAGAAAGAAGTGGGGGGCCATGGTCAGAGGAACAAAAAATTGGGGTGTGTGTTGTGGACCCACAATAGAGGGAAAGATAAAATTCTTATAAAGATATTAAACATTAGATTATAGCTTTAAACATTATATATATATATATATATATATCCATTGCATTTGAGCAATATTTTTTTATCAGAAATAAGTTTAATTTTATTAATCATTGATAAAGTATTATATATATATATATATCAATGTTTACTTTAGCCACAATTAAAACTACTACTCACAGACCATGTTGGCGTTACAACATAGAAACCCAACCCCCAAATTATTACTAAGATTATATAAACAAAATATCATAAAAACTACATAGTAATTTCCTATTGAGGTGGACAAAATACAAAGACTATTAAAAAAACCCAATCATTACAAGTGAACTTAAACATTTACAAAATTCACCAAAAATTGGTATATCCTACCATCATACTACCTTGCAACTAGAAACAAAAATAGAACAAAAAGGACGTGCGGAAGGAACCAAGGAACAATCACCCATCTATTGGGTGATGCTTGACCTTCCAAGACTGAAATGGATCATTGATCCAGTACTCTTGGAGCTTTAAGGGCCATCCTTTCTTCGCATGAGTCACTTTCTTTGCATGATCCATCTCCTCTCATTCATGAAGGTAATATTTTAGTGTTTTCCACCCTATACCCTATACTTTGTACTCAAAACAATAAATGGGAAAATGTCACCTTCATTTCCTTTGCAATCATGTCAATCACCAAGCTTTGATTTTAAAAAAATTTAGGTATTACAGTAGAAACCATGGGTGGTAGGTCAAAGATCCAATCATCATCCATGTATTTTCTCATAACCCAAATTATGTCCTTATTCATCCCAATTTCAAGAGACCATGCAAGAAACATGGAGACAATGTCCAAGTTAACATGGTAGTGGTACTCTATATTCATAAATTATTTGCCCAATATTAAATCCATAATTTGCAGGAACATCAACTGATGAATATTTAAAATGCCTTAAGCCGCTTCTCTAAGATGTGCCTTGGGAAGGAAAATTGCTTCTTATCAGTAATCACAGTAAAGTTTGCTTCCATTTTGAAATTTCTCCTTCCTCCACCAACCATAATTACAGAGAGGATTTAATAAAAAACCAGGGGTACGAATACAAGATAGGTGGTATGACAATGTCTATAAATTTCTTCCTCCCATCATTACTTAAAGCCAAAACCATTGCTCATGACCAAGCGAAGAAATGATGAACTTGAAATCATCCAAAAATATGCCAGGATATGGGGAAAATTCTTCATAAAGTTTGGTTCCAAAAAATATTCCCACACATTGTTGGTCTCCTTCAATGGTTTTAATAACTAGGCCCTAGAACCATAACTTGGGGATTGGATATCCATGCTAAGTAGTTATCTCATCATTATGAAGACACATTTAAATTGTCAAATTGATGATGTATACTTGAAATGAATCTGTAAAATATATGCACTATGGGATTGTCTAAGCTATTATATCATTGCAAAACTAAAAACATACAATACTAAAAATAAATCTAATTGCAGAGTAATGGCTGTAGGAAACTGTGTAATGCAAAGTAGTTTGTTGTGTGTTCTAATTCTACAACTACAAAGGTAAAAAAATATCATAAGTGGACCTTTATTAGATAATTTAAACTCTGATATATGTCCTTAAAACATCACATGTAACATTCTTTCATAAAAATTTAATATATTGCTTCTATTAAAATTGTTGTTGTTGTTACAAATTTGCTTCTACAGAATGATGACTCTCTACAGCTTGCTACCTCCTTTGCTTGATTACATATTCGAATATATAAGATTATTGTTAGAAACATAAAATAAAATTTAAAAGAGACAAGGAAATAATCCAAGAGAGTGAAAAAGGAAGAGTTTTAACAAATAAAAAGAAAGAGAAAGAGAGATTTTCCTTCAATAGATCAAACACGAGTTCACCAAAATGCTCCAAGATTAACACAAGAACTCAAGGATTTTGAAAGGGGAAAAAATAAGAAAAAACCCCTTGTAAATAATATGAATATGGCACAAATCCTAAAGAAGAAGAGAGAAAGAGATCAATAAGCTCATTACAATAGTGAGAGCAAGCTTGAGAATTGAGAAGTGAGAAAATATAGAAGATTATTGAGCAAGTGTGTGTAGAGGCATCTCTTAAATATAGATGAGTGGAGGATTTTTCATGTAACTCTCATCTTATTTTAATGCCACATTCACATTGTGTGTGTTTCAAATGTGAGATTCCTCTTAAAGAGGAATATCTAATTTTCTTATTAAAGGAATTACAAAAATGTGTCATGTCCTATTTGGACTAGAGGAAAATATAATATAGGATACCTTGGTTTTTCCTTTAATTACATATTTTACCAAGGAAATATTAAATTCTAACACCCCCCATTAATCTTTAATTGGGGTATTTACATCAAGGGATATCAAACCCATATTTTTACAATGAAATTCAAATTTCTCTCTAGAAAGAGGCTTTGTCAAAATATATGAAACTTGATCTTTAGCCTTGCAATAGATGAGGGATATTTTGTTTTCTTCAATTGTCTCTCTAATGAAGTGATGGTGGAGAGAAATGTGTTTTTACTTTGCATGGTAGACCAGATTCTTTTCCAAGGCTATTGCACTTTTATTGTCACAATATAAAGGTGTAGGTTCTTGTTGAAGTAGACCCAAATCTTCAAAAATTCCTCTAAGCCATAAGGATTCCTTAGAGGCATTAGTACAACTTTTGTATTCAGCTTCAGTAGAACATAGAGAAACAGATTGATCTTTATTACTTTTCCAAGATATAGCACCTGAACCAAGAAAGAAACAATACCCAAAAGTATATTTCCCATCATTGGGATCTCCAGCTAAATCTGAATCAGTAAAGCCTTTTAATGAAAAATCAGAATTTGCATCATAAAATAATCCTACATCAAGAGTACCTTTAATATATCTTAATATTCTTTTAGCAATTTTGAAGTGTGTTTGTTGAGGTTTGGACATAAATCTTGAAACTAAACCAACACTAAAAGATATATCATGTCTAGTGACAGTTAGATAATTTAAGCTTCCTACAAGTTGTCTATAAGGAGTATCATCTATAAATGGAGGTTCCATATCTATGATTAACTTAGTTCCTAATTCACATGGAATTGAAACGTGAATAGCATCATTCATATGAAATCTATCAAGAAGATCTTTAGCATATTTACTTTTTGAAATAAAAATACCCTTAGGGGTTTGCCAAATTTGCATTCCTAAGAAATAATGTAGAAGCCCTAAATCAGTAATTTGAAATTTTTGGTTAACTTGGAACTTAATATCAAAAATTAAATAGGTAGAACTTGAAGTAAGAATAAAATCATCAACATATAGAAAGATAATAATAATGTCATCTTCACTATGCTTTATATACAAGTTAGGATCATTTTTACTTCTAGCAAAACCTTGAGAAATAAAGAAAGCATTGATTTTGGAATACCATTCTCTAGGAGATTGTTTTAAAACATAAATAGATTTCTTAAGTTTACATACAAGATGTTTATTACCTTTTTTAATAAAACCAAGAGGTTGAGACATATAGATTTCTTCATACAAATCACTATTTAAAAAATCACTTTTAACATCCATTTGGTGAATAGGCCAATCCATTTTTGCGGCTAAAGCAAGAACAACTTTAATGGTAGGCATTTTTGCAACAGGATCAAAGGTCTCATTATAGTCTATTCCTTCAATTTGAGAGAAACCTCTTGCTACTAGCCTAGCTTTAAACTTACTAATTTCATTATTTGCATTCAACTTAGTTTTGTATAACCATTTACATGAAACTAGATTTTTGCCATGAGGTAAAGTAACTAAATCCTAAGTGTTATTAGACATTAAACTATTATATTCTTCTTGCATAGCATTTTTCCAATGGGGTTGATTTTTAGCTTGAAAAAAAGTTTGAGGATCTTTATAATGAATAAGAGAAGGCATCAAAGCATAATTGCAATAATTAAGTCTCTTAGGTCTAAGACCACCTATTCTAGTAATATAATCATCATCTTCATTAAGTAAATATCTAAACCATTTAGGATTTCTCTTAGAAGTAACGGAAATATCACTATGAGGAGTAAATTCACCATTTTCATCATCACTATGAGGATTAAATTCATCATTATCATCGTGAACACAATTATCACCATCATGAGAAAAATTATCACTAAGAGCAGAAATATTCTTACCATCATCATCATCATTTTTAATACTAGTAGGAATAGAAATAGGTGCATTAGGAGTAGGGTTTAGAATAGGAGTTTGGTCCTCCATGAGATCAATAATGTCCCCTTTAAATTCATCATCTTTGACCTTGGAACAATCATGAACTTCATTTTCTGCAATAACAATATCTCTTGCAATATGTACCTTGTTAGTAATAGGATCATAAACTCTATAACCTTTAGTAGATTCATCATACCCAACAAAAGTAAATGGAGAAGATTTAGAATCTAGTTTATGCCTTTTTTTTTTGGGTGTGAGAACATAAGCAATAGATCCAAAAAAATTCAAATGTTGTAAATTTGGTTTCCTACCGGACCAAGCTTCCTTAGGATTGATATTTTGCAAAGCTTTATTAGGAGTTCTATTAAGAATATAAGTGACACAAGCCATTGCTTCAGCCCAAAACTTGTAATGCATATCTTTTGCATGTAACATACATCTAGCCATTTCCACAATAGTTCTATGCTTCCTTTCCACCACCCCATTTTGTTGTGGTGTATAAGGAATGGTAAGCTAATGTTTTATACCAAAAGATCTCAAGTAAGAATGAAAAACATTATTAACATATTCAATACCATTATCTGTTCTAAGTATTTTAAGTTTAGAACCAGATTTCCTTTCCACAAACATATGAAATTCATAAATGTGTCAAGAACTTGATCTTTAGTATGCAAGAAATAAATCCAATTTCTTCTAGTAAAATCATCCACAAAGGTAAGAGCATACTTTGAACCTTGTATGGAGATGTTCTCCATTGGACCCAAAAGATCACTATGAATAGTATGTAACTTATGAGACACCCTCCATGAAGTACCATGAGGAAAGGGCTTCCTTTTCATTTTGCCACTCATGCACCTTGTGCATGTAATTTTAGATGGAACAATATGGGGTAATCCTTCAACCATGTTAGATTTTTGCATCAAAGAAATATAATCAGAATTCAAATGGTCGAGCCTTTTGTGCCATACATTGAAATCAATATTAACTTTTAAAGAGTACCTTGAAGAGGCAAACTCAAAGAATTTAAACAAGTTATCATGATCCATCTTAGCATTAGAAACAACATGATCAGTGTTAGGATCAATAATATAGCACATATCCTTATGAAATTCAACTTTGTAATCTTGACATAAATGAGCAACTGAAAGGAGATTAGATTTCAATTCAGGAACATAAAAAACATTGTGTAACTTTCCATTTGGAACATTAACATCACCAAATCCATCAACTTTGCAACTATGATCATTAGCTAATTGAATAGGAATATTAGTAGTATCAGGTTGCAAAGAATCAAATACTTCTCTGTGAGAAGTAACATGATGAGAAGCGCCACTATCAATAATCCATTCGAATGCATGAGAAGCTTTATAACAAGCAGTAAAAGCATGACGAGATTGATTACCTTGAGATTTGAAGTTATTTTGATTATTGTTATTCATAGGCTTCTTATCATTTTGCTTTTTAAAACAAACATTAGTTAGGTGACCATCTTTTTCATAATAAGTAAAATGTGGTTTCTGATTTTGTTGATTATTATAATTATTGTTATTATTATTGTATGATGGCGTAGAATTAGACATGTTGTTTGAATAATTATTATTATGAGTATTGTTATTTGAATAACCATTATTATGATGATTATTGTTACGATAATTATTGTTGTTATTGGAATAATTATTGTTATGATGATTATTATTATGATGATTAGTATGTGACTTATTATTTTGATTTTGAGTTTTAGATACAAAAGCATGTTCAAAAGATTTAATAGTACCAAATTGCAATAATTTAGCCTCCTGTTGACGTAACAAATTTTGAAAAATAGCATAAGTTAAATGAGGAGCTAAGATAGGAATAGCAAGCTGAGAATGAATGTTAGTAATGAATTGTTGAATTTCCTTAGGAAGACATTTCTTTAAGATAATAGTAATTAATCTAATATCAGTTAAAGTAACATTAACACCACTTAATTGAGTTTTAATTACATCAAACTTGAGTAAGAATTCATCCATAGCTTTAAAATCATTATACCTCAAGTCCTCCAAGTTGTCTTGGATTTGAATCTTACGGGATTCAGATGAGCTGTCATATGCCTGTTGTAGAATGTTCCACGATTGATGGGCTTTGGTACAATGTCCAATTAAGACATAAATTTCAAGAACTATTGAGAGACCAATCAAACCAAGAGCTTCTTCGTTCTTAGTTTTCCATGTATATTTTTCTTCTTGTGAAGCAGAGATAGCTGGTTCAATAGAAGCATCTGTAACAACTTCAAGTAAATGTTTAAAATGAAATAGAAAGGAAACATGAGTTTTCCATTGATGATAGTTAGAGCTATTGAGTTTAATTATTAGAATTAGAGTAGACATGATTAATAAAGAAAGAGATGATCAAATTAACTTAAACAAAGTGAATTACAATGAATATATACTAATCAAGATCAAGAAAAATAAATTTAAATTTAATGTAACTTACAATTGAATGGTTAAACAGATATTTGAAAAAAAAATTAATTTAAATGGAGAAAAAAAATTTAATTACAACTAATTAATGAACCATCAATTGAATTTGGTTAGAATTTGTATAAATAACGTAGAAAAGAAGCAATTTGAAGTAATATTGAGTGGAAAAAATGTATTGACATTTAAACTTTTTAAATCAAAAAATGCTTATAAACTTTATTGGAGCAAAAGACAAAGATTGAGAATTAAACTAAATAAATCAGATAAAGATTAAATTAAACTTATAAAAAAGATTTTAATGGAACTAATGAGATAAATATTTAAGATATCCAAATTAGTTGAACAAAATTGAAGAAATGAATTTCTTAATAAAATAAATAGATTAAAAGAGTCAAAGTTTGTTCAAACTAAGACTAAAGATAGATAATAAACCAGAATGAATAAGAGTTCAGAGAATATGCAGAATGAAGAACGTAGATGAATTCACACCCAGAATGCTGCAGAAGTCAGAAAACAATAATTAAATGATATTAATAGATATATTTTTTAATAGTTGCCTTTGGAACTTCTGTAACTTGCACAAAAAAAATGATGTAAATAGATATATAACTGCAGAGAAATCTAAAGACAAAGCTGCAAAGGGAAAATAAGGCTAATGGGAGGAGGAGATAACAGGCTAGGCTAGCAGCAAAAGACCAAACTCACAAGCTGCGCAATGAAAAGATAAGGATAAGGAATGTTGCGCTGAAAGCAAAGGATACTAAAAAGTTGTGCAAGATACCAAGGCTAAGAAAGTTGCGTAAGAAGAAGGTAAATGTTATATTGCTACACAATGCAAATTATAGAAAGGAATGTTAAAAAGCTAAGCTAAATTACTAAACAAAGCTACACAGAAACAGATTAGGTTGCGAATGAGAGGAGGTGCTTGGAAGGGGCTACGCGGCAAAAAATACAAAGCTACAGTAAACTTACATGCAAGACAATGTTGCGCATAGGAATGTTGGTTTGAAAGTTACGCTTGAAACTAGATGCTACGCTAAAATGGAATAATGTGTAGTGTATAAAAATGTATAAAAAATCAGAGATAACAGCAATATATCCTCAAAAGAATCAGAGATGACAGTAATATATGAAATATGAATAAACAAAATCAAATGTTAGCAGGGACTAATATCTTTAATAAAGATCAGAGATATTAATAAAAAAGATATAACTAATGGAAATTAGTTATATATATATATATATATATATATATATATATAATAAAAACAGAGAGTATAAATCTACAAAAATAGAAATCAGTAAATTGAATGCTAAAAAATAATGTAAATATATAAACCTGCAAATCAAGTAGTTAGAGAAATGAACAAAAACAATGAATTAGAAAACCCTTGCGGTTGCTCGACAGAGGGTGAGTTGTTAGTATCAGATTTAGATTTAATGATAAACAACAGAATATGTAAATCTGAAATCTTCCCTTGTAGTTGCCTGACAGGGGGAGAGATTAGTACTTTTTAAAAAACTTGAAATAGATATTAATAGACTTAGATTTGCAAAAATAATAAAAAAAATCCCTGCAAACAAGAGTTAGATCAACAAAAATTTGATTTATCCTCCTCAATGAAGATATCTTTCAACTATTCATGCATGCACACTAAAAACAAGGATTAAACCAGCTCTGATACCATGTTAGAAACATAAAAAAAATAAAAAATAAATAAGGAAAGAATCCAAGAGAAAGTGCAAAAGGAAGAGTTTTACCAGATACAAAGATATATATATATATATATTCTTTCAATAGATCAAACACAAGCTCGCCAAAATGCTCCAAGACCAACACAAGAACTCAAGGATTTTGAAAGGGGAACAATAATAAAAACTCCCTTGTGAATAATATGAATATGGCACAAAGCCTAAAGAAGAAGAGAGAAAGAGAGAAATAAGCTCATTACAATAGTGAAAGCAAGCTTGAGAATGTGAGAAGTAAGAAAATAGAGAAGATCATTGCGCAAGTGTGTGTAGAGGCATCTCTTAAATAGAGACGAGTGGAGGAGTTTGCATGTAACTCCCATCTTCTATGAATTCCACATTCACATTGTGTGTGTGTTGTTGGTTATATTCTAGGTTTTGGTTTCTTTCTCGCGGTTTTGTGGTCTTCCCTCTCCAAGTTTTCAAGTTTTCAAGCCTAAACCTGTGAAAATATTCAAAAGACTTGAAACCCTAGCTCTTTTTCAGTGTTCAAATTTGAAGAAAAACCCTAAGGTGTTATCCCCTTATGTTTCTCAGTTACCTTTTTGGCTCACTTAAGTCATGAGTTCTATTCTGATCGCTTAGTCGCATAGCTTAAAATAGAATATTCCTCTTTCTTTCTGACTTAGCGATTAGCCTGTGTCGCGTAGTCTCATGCAATATAAGAATATTCCCTTTTCTTTCCCAGACTTTGCGATTTACTGTGTGTCGCATAATCGCAGAATCATTTGAATAGAACAGTAATGTATCAAGGGGCCCACAGACAGGTCGAGAGGTTGCAAGAAGTTGTCTGTAGTTAAGAGAATATTACGAGACACTGCGATTTCCTTTTGTCGCATAGTCGCTAAGTAAGTCTGAGGTGAAGTGTGATGCAAAAGCCTTTAGTCGCGCAGTCTCCAGAAAAGATGCCGGTTAAGTAAAAAATTTCGAGACTTGGTGACTAACTTCTTACGGTTTGGGATAAAGCACAATCGGTTTGTCGCCAGACAACTCAAATTTCAAATCAAAATAAGACATGTGTCAGGAGGTAAATGGATTCTAGAATAATCGCTTAAAGGTATAAGTTATTCAGCGACTAAGAGAATAATTAGGGGTTTCTGTTAGTCGCAGGGTCTCAAAATATTTTAAAAGGTATAAGAAGTTACTTGGCGATTAAGCGACACCCGTCAGATGAAATCATTGAAAGATCCAACGGTGGTCGCCAAGTCTGAGAATAAAAGAGCCTAAGGAGAAAAGTCCTCACGAATCAGTGGCCAAGGGTATGTCGTGAGGTCGTCAGATGAATTTAAGGGCAGGGTGCTTTGTCACAATGTCTCAAGAAGGTTTTGGCATTCAGCATTTTCATTCAGCGATCGAGCGACTAAAGACAGTCACGCAGTCTGGCGAAAGAAAGATAACATTTGGCAACTAAGGGATAACTGCAGAACTTAACAAATAACAGTTTGTCGCATACTCTCATAAAAGAATGTGGGTTAGTGATAACCATTCATGACTTTGATTTCCTCATTGTCGCGTGATCGCCAAATGGTGACTGTGGTTAGAAAAGGTAAGGAAGCTGTGTAGTCGCCATGTCTCCAGATAAAACACAGGTTAAGGATTGGGGTCAGCGACAGAGAAAATAAGTGTAGTCGTGTGGTCGCTTAATGCTAAATTCTATAAAAAGGTGGCAGTATTAAATATGTCAGTATGAATCATTCTTTGGCCAATCAGATTTTCAGATTTTGATTACTATGCAGAAAAAGGGTAGCTGAGATGTATGACAGTAGGCCAATCCTAGGGTGACATGTCAGCTCATTTGAATTTTATAAGGTTTGCCGAGGATTCATTTTTATAAATTTGATTTTCCTGTCACGCTCAGGAAACTACGGCTAGGTTTTCAATTATGTTCATAGTATGTGGAATTAAAGACAGAATTGATGTTCTGAGAATCATGAGCTATATACTTTGAACGGTTACTATAAGGAGTTGTTTCCTTATTCATTTGCATTCACCTTGATTTCAAAATTCCCAAACTTGAAGAGTTTAGTTGTCTGACAGAGCAAAAATTCAAAGGTTTGCAGAGTTTTCTATGGTTTAAAAGCTCATTGTTTCCATAATTGTGCATAAGGAAGTTAGTGAACCTCAGTGATAGATTTGTTTCAATACCGGTAAAGAAGGGGAGATTCAAGCAAAGAAAACATGAGCAGAGTGGTCAGTATAGCCTCGAATAGCGATGAAAGTGAGAGGGTGGAAGACGAAGCTAAAGGAAAAGTTAATTATTCAGATGAATTCCTCTGTTTGCTTCCTGGTTTGACTCAGAATAAAAGGGCAAATGCAAATGTGCTAATTGATGACTATCGAGATGTTCGAGATGTTGTTACTCCAGGAACAACAGGTTTTTCTCTTTTCAATTATTTTTATAAGAACTCTGATAAGGCCATTCCAGTATCAAACCCTTGGACCTGTGGTTTAGCCAGGTTAATTGTTCCTGATGTCTTCATGGATGTAGACTTGTTATTAGACCTGGCCAATCATTATGATGTTTTGTCCAAGACAATCAAAAGGGATGATGGCACTTCCTTATTAATATTGAACAGAAATTTGTTCATGCAAGCCTTCGGCTTATTTAGCACCATGTCCACCAGAATTGACATGACAAAGTAGCAACAGAGATATACTTTGAAACCTGGTATTGCTAGAAGCCAGTTGTTGAAACATATGCTAAAAGAAGTGAGAAAGTATTTAGATCCTATGTCTGGGACCAGCCAAAATTATTATAAGGATCTACACTTCTATATCAAGTATGTTGCCTATGCCCTGTGCAGAGTGCTAGGGATAGATGGTGACGCAGAGAAGATTGATGCAGGAATTTTGATGATGATGTTGGACCTACAAGAGGTCCACTCCAATACTAGTTATGATTATATTCAACACATCATTGATGAAATGCATGAGGGTTTCATTGCAACACAGAAAAGGATGAAAAACCCAAAGGAGAAGGAGCCTAAGTTTCTACATTACTCCATTATTATGCATCTCCTTTTGCATTTCAATTTTGTTATCATGGATGTTAATAATCTAGTTCCTCAGAGATTCTACCAAGCAGGACCAAATCCTATCCAATTTTGGGTAAGGGTTTGGAATTACACTTCTAGGGACTGTGATTATTGTGTCTTTCATAATTGGATCGTGTATCCAATAGTACAGAGTTTGGGATCAGTAGAACAAGAATCCCACTAAAAATTATGCAATTTCTTAGGCCATGTGACTACACAGATAGGTGGGATGGAAAGCATAATTGGGGTGATTTATTTTTGGAAGAAAACTATACAGTCATTAGGGTATATGGGTGTATTCACCCACCTCATATCTTACCATATTATGTACCAGCAAGAGTGGCGGCAATGGAATTAATTTGGCAGCTATTGTTGACAGGCAATGAGCATTTTGTGCCACATAAGAAGGGGACTTTGACCTCTAGGCTGTTTAAGATTTTTAACTTCACAATTGGCAAGGGTGCTATTGATGCAGTGGGTCAATGGCTGGAAAGATACAGAATGGGGGCAACCCCTTATAGATACATTGACCCAGAAGGTTTTATGGCAGGGGTAAGGAGATTGTATACTCCTACAATCCCCAATACTAATGTCCACTGTGAATGCATAGAGGAAGATGC